>BSBK01002532.1:0-15000 GCA_027943335.1 Chamaecyparis obtusa
TATATATATTAGTATGTATGTAATATATATATATATATATATATATATATATATATATATATATATATACTATATATATATATGTATATATATATATATATATGTATATAATATATATAATATATGTATATATATATATATTATATATATGTATATATATATATTATATATATATTATATATATATATATATGTATATATATATAGATTAATATACATATATATATATATCTATATATATATATGTACTGTATGTATGTATATATACTATATATACATATTCTATATACATATATATATATATAGATATAGATATATATACATATATATATATACATATCTATATATATGTATATGTATGTATATATATATATATATGTATATATATGATATATATATATTCATATTGTATATATACATATACATATATATATATATATATATAAGTATATATAAATACACATACATAGTATGTATATAATATGTTTGTGAGTATATCCATCAACATATAGATATATAAGTATATATATATGTGTGTATATGTATATGTATATGTATATGTATATGTATACATATACAATACATATGCATATCACATATACATACATACATACCTCCATACAACCATACATACCCATATATATAAATATATATATATATATCTATATCTATATATCTATATATATATATATATATATATATATATATATAATAAGTCGATTCTTAATTATATAATCAATTTTATTTATCTGACCGATGCTACATACATCAACACTCCCTCTTAGCTAGGAAGATAAAATCCATCAAGGTAATAAATCATTAATTTTGAAAGAGAGGAGATATCACCCCACTGTGATATCAGGAGATATGGTATATGCAAGAATATCAAGTCACATGATGTTCACCATAGCTCATAAATATCCATGGTATGTCTGATGACAATATGTCTCATGATGTATGTCATATGGATACTAAGTTTATGTAGAGACATGTCACTATGTGATATGTTTCATAGGGTCGAATCCATATGTAATACTAAGTTCAGAAGGATCCTAATATGATTCATATGGGTACTCAGAAATCATATATTACATAATTCGTGATATGAAGTATCACCTAACATGTGATGCCAAGCCTAACATGTGATATCAAGTTTTACATATGATGAAGGATGCTCCCCCTTAATACCACAAGCACATAACATAAATAGAGAAACAACAACAATAATATGCAAGAACAGAAAATTGGCTTCTTATTATCTCCACAAATGTGGAATTACAAACTTTCAGAATTACAATATGCAAAGCCACATGGGCATTCCCTTACAATATTCTGTAGGAAAAAGCCTCAAATGAATACCCAGATCTACTACCCAGAACTACCCTAGACAACACTACGGGCCTTCTTTATATAGGCAATTTCCACCACCCGAGAAGGTTCTAGAAATTTAGCCCTTAGGGCTGACCAAACTTAGAATTATTTTATTTTACAATTTATTACATCAAAGTTGGCTCAAAATGAGTTTTGAAACCCAAAAAGAAATTTTAAAGAAAAATTATTTTCCTCCATTTCAGGTGACCCAACTTCCGAAGACCATAAGTCATCGCCCATTGACCTGATTGGCTATTATAACCCCATTCTAGAAATGCCACAAAGTGCTCTACAGGCTTGACCTGCACAAAGTGCCCATCACCCAAATTTTCAACATCATATGGGGCCTCTAAAGCCTTCAAACTAAGTTCGAAGTTTCTGTACCCTGCTTGCCAATACCAAAAATCTTCAATATCTTCAAAACTACACCTGATCTAGTCATGAAACTTTGCTGGCAGGCTGATATGACTGAGATGAACCTCCATATGTAAAATTAGACATTCTAAGATCGTAAGACCAACTTACTAAAAATAGCAAGTTTCCATAAATAGCAACTCTGCACAAGATAGCCCTTATTGAACACAAAAATAGAAATATTTTTGGGTGATGCAAGATTGCTCTTACACCGAGGATGCTCCTGCATCAGACACTCGGGGTAATTTGAGAAGTGACCCTGTCACGACTCAGGTGTGTAGAGGAAAACCAAGATAGTTAACCTCCTCCTTTGTTAGCCATGATGAATCTTCAATAGATCATCATTTCCATTTGACCAAATACTCTTCATATGTCCTATTCCTTGTGCTTCTGCCAACATGACTGTCCAGTATGTCTTCAATCTCCTTGATATCTGAACTGGTTGCTAGAATACTCCACTGTGCTACTGCAACCTCATCTTCAACACCTTCTTCATGATACTCTGTCAAATCTGAAATGTTAAACACTGGTGAAATATTCAGCTCAGTAGGCAATCCTACCTCATATGCATTTCCTGAATCATGCTTCTTCAGTATCTTACATGGTCCAAACTTTTTCATTTTCAGCTTGTTATATGTACCAACTGGAAACCGCTCCTTTCGCAAATGAACCATGACTTCATCCCCAACCTGAAATTCCTTATGCCTCCTTTTCTCATCTGCCTTAGTCTTATACTGCACATTCATCTTGGTAATATGCTTCCTCACCTCCTCATGGATGTTCTTCAAATGTTCTGCAAAATCCTCAGCTTCAGCACTACTTATTTCTCCTTTATCTATCTTTCTCAACTCAGATGCATTTCTTGGACTACTTCCATATATAATCTGGAATGGTGATTTACCAGTGCTCCTGTTGACAGAATTATTGTATGTAAATTCTGTCTGTGGTAAAATCAAATCCCATCTTGTTGGCTTATCTCCAACCAAACATCTCAGCAGATTTCCCAAACTTCTATTCACCACCTATGTCTGTCCATCAGTCTGTGGATGATGTGATGAACTGAACTTCAAATCTATCTTCAACTCCTTCCATAATGTTCGCCAGAAATATCCAACAAACTTAGTATCTCGATCTGAAACTATGGTCTTTGGAAAACCATGTAGTCTCACCACTTCTCTGAAAAACAATTCTGCTACATGAACAACATCATTAGTCTTCTTGCAGGGAATGAAATGTGCCATCTTTGAAAATCTGTCAACTACTACAAAAATTGAATCATGTCCCCGCTGTGTCCTCGGTAAACCAAGAACAAAGTCCATACTGATATTCTCCCAAGGCTTCTCTGGTACAGGGAATGGCTGATACAACCCTGTATTTTGCTTCACTCCTTTCGCCATCTAACATACTCTGCAACTCTGTACAAACTTCTTCACATCTTATTGCAATTGTGGCAATAATAATTCTCACCAACCAAAGCAAGGGTTTTATCACGACCAAAATGTCCAGCCAATCCTCCACTATGCTTCTCCTTGATGAGATTCTCCCTCATAGAACTTTGTGAAATGCACAACTGACTCCTTCTGAATAGCATATCATCTTGGATGATAAAATCCATCCATTTCATCCTGTCTAGAGTAACAGGTTCTGTACAAGCTTTCCAAGCTTCACCAAAATCAGGATCCTCTGGATACAAATTCTTGAGTTCCTTGAACCCAACCACTTCAATCTGCATCTCTGTCAACAATAGTTGCCTTCTGTTAAGAGCATCTGCAACCCTATTAGACTTTCCACTCTTGTGTTTCAAAACAAATATATAACTCTGCAAAAACTCAACCCATTTCAAATGTCTCTGATTCAACTTTCCTTGACTATTCAAATATTGCAACGCTTGATGATCAGTATACAAAACAAACTCCTTAGGAACCAGATAATGTCTCCACTTCTTTAATGCCTGAACTATAGCATAAAATTCTTGATCATAGACAAAATATTTTCTCTTAGCATCATTTAACTTCTCACTGAAATAAGCAATATGTTTACCTTCTTGGCTCATAACAGCTCCTATTGTAGTACCACTAGCATCACAATCTACTTGAAACACCTTACTAAAATCTGGAAGTGCTAAAATAGGTTGTTCTATATCTTTTTTTTCAACAATTGAAAAATCTTTTCTACCCCATTAGTCCACTTAAACTCTTTTCTATCCCCTCTCATTGTTTCAATCAAGGATCCACAAATACTGCTAAAATTTCTGATAAACTTTCTGTAAAAGCTAGCCAAACCATGAAAAGATCTTACCTCAGTAGCACTCCTTGGAGTAGGCCATTCAAGGATAGCCTGTACCTTCTCTGGGTCCATTTTTAGACCTTCTACTAAAACTACAAATCCCAAATACACTAACTCTTTCTTCACAAAATTGCACTTCTTCAAATTAATCAACAATTTCTCATCTCTCAACTTCTCAAACACCATACGAATATGCATCATATTTTCCTCCAATGTCTTGCTAAAAATCAAAATATCATCTAGGTAAACAATGACAAACTTACCCAAAAAAAATTTCAGAACCTCATTCATGAGCTGCATGAAAGTGCTCGGTGCATTGGTTAGCCCAAACGGCATGACTAACCACTCATACAGTCCTTCCTTTATCTTGAAGGCAGTCTTCCATTCATCTCCTTCTCTAATATGAATCTGGTGATATCCACTCTTCAGATCTATCTTTGAGAAATACACAGCCCCACTCAAACAATCCATAATATCATCTATTCGTGGCAATGGAAACCTATACTTGATTGTGATCTTGTTTATTGCTCTGGAATCTATACACATCCTCCACTCTCCATTCTTCTTTGGTGCTAATACCACTGGTATAGCACAAGGACTCAGACTCTCTCAAATCAACCCCTTCTGCAATAACTTGTGTACTTGTCTATTCAACTCTTCACTTTCTGCTGGTGTCATTCTGTGTGCTGCCTTATTTGGCAAACTGGCTCCTAGAATCAAATCCATCTGATGACTGATCTTCCTTACCGGTGGTAATCCATCAGGTACATTATCAGATACAATATCCTGAAACTCATTCAACAAATCTACAACCTATACAAGTACATCCTCTACTTCTTCTTTACCAACTTTTGGAATTAAAGCAAAACACACATGCTCATGCCTCATACCATCTAGGAATTTTTTTCCATCAACAAATGTTATTCTTGCATTACCACATACCTTTTCTTCAAACTCCTTCAATGGCTTTAGCTTATGTCGCACTCCATCCTTTGTCAGGGAATAGGTATTCGCATGACCATCGTGTACAACACATCTGTCAAACTACCATGGTCTACCCAACAACATATGACATGCATCCATAGAGATGATATCACATAGTACCTCATCTTGGTACCCGCCAATCTTGAACTTTACCAGGCACTGTTCACTGACCATGACCTTGTGGTCATCCTGCACCTAGGCAATCTGATATGGATGTGGGTGTTTCTGTCTCTTGAGCTTCAACTTTGTCACCATCTCTTCTGACACCAAATTGTCAGTGCTTCCACTATCGATAATCACATCACAACATTTACCCTCACACTTGCATCTAGTGCGAAACAGGCTCCTCATTTGTTCAGGTTCCTTCTCACCACTCAGTAAGACTCTTCTGTTAATTAGCATTTCTCCTCTTTCAGCATCTTCAGAATTTGATGATCTAGCATCTTCATCTACATGTGCAACTCTGGCCTGGCCTTCATTTCTCTTGTCTGTTCTGCCTTGGCACTGAGGACATTCAAATGCCCTATGACCTTCTTCTCCACAGTGAAAACATGTTCCACGAAAGCCTCCTCTTCCAGATCCTTGTCCTCTTCCTCTTCCTCTCTGATCTCTATTACTCTGATCCTGGAAATGATTGGAATTATTTCCTCTCTGATTCTGATTGCTACTGGCCTCATCCTTCTTTTTTGGATCTTCATTTCAGCCACCATATGACTGTCCACCAGATCTTCCACCATGACCTCTTCCATTTTGTCTGCTCTCAAACTTCTTGTTCAGTTTTTCCTCTACTTTAAGGGAAAACTGGTATGCCTCCTCAATACTGTTCATTAAAACCAGATTCAACTCCTCCTGAATGCTTGGCCTTAACCCATTAAGGTATCAGGCAACTTTCTCCTTATCAGCTTCTGCATGGCCTGTTCTGATGAGGAGTCGATAGAACTCCTCTGTATACTCCTGAACAGGTTTTCCTGCTTGCTTCAAACTTTGCATTTTCTTTAGTAGGTCAAGCTCATAATCAATAGGAATAAACTGTCACTTCAATTTATCCACCATCTGATCCCATCTTGTGATTTTATCTTTCCCTCTTCTATTTCACTCCAATTGAATTTCGTGCTAGCAGATCTTCACATGACCTTTCAATCTAGCCTTCGCAAATTTGACCCTATCAGGATCCTCAACATCTTCATACTCAAAATATTCCTCACATTCATTGATCCAGTCGATCAATTCCTCTGGGTTAAGATTTCCAAAAAATGTAGGAACCTCAATCTTAGGTCTTTTCCCAATCTTGGAAATCGCCCGAAAAAGTCTTTCTTCCTCCTGGTTCACAATTTCAGCTTCTCCTTCTTGATATTCTTCTTTGGCTTCATCCTCGCTTTCATCTCTAACATTAAGATTCATTCCTCTGTGAATCTCTTCTTGCAATGCTCGCACTTGTCTCTACAGCTCTCTAACCTCAGGTGTCATAGCACCAGCTCTTTCGCCACGTTCTCTTCATGGAGGCATTTTCGCGATGCGTGCTGAAACCCTAACCATGGTCCTAGTGCAAACTGCCTCACAGTCGGTGATATATTTACACACTCAAGAACTCCTGCTCTAATACCACTTGATGAAGGATGCTCCCCTTAATACCACAAGCACATAACAGAAATAGAGAAACAACAACAATAATATGCAAGAACAAAAAATTGGCTTCTTATTATCTCCACAAATGTGGAATTACAAACTTTCAGAATTACAATATGCAAAGCCACATGGGCATTCCCTTATAATATTCTGTAGGACAAAGCCTCGAATGAATACCCAGATCTACTACCCAGAACTGCCCTAGACAACACTACGAGCCTTCTTTATATAGGCAATTTCCACCGCCCGAGAAGGTTCTAGAAATTTAGCCCTTAGGGCCGACCAAACTTAGAATTATTTTATTTTACAATTTATTACATCAAAGTTGGCTCAAAATGAGTTTTGAAACCCAAACAGAAATTTTGAATAAAAATTATTTTCTGCCATTTCAGGTGACCCAACTTTCAAAGACCATAAGTCATCGCCCATTGACCCGATTGGCTATTATAACCCCATTCTGGAAATGCCATGAAGCGCTCTACAGGCTTGACCCGCGCAAAGCACCTATCACCCAAATTTTCAACCTCATCCAGGGCCTCTAAAGCCTTCAAAACTAAGTTTGAAGTTTATGTACCCTGTTGCCAATATCAAAAATTTTCAATATCTTCAAAACTACACCTGATCTAGTCATGAAACTTTGATGGCAGGCTGATATGACTGAGATGAACCTCCATATGTAAAATCAGACATTCTGAGATCGTAAGACCAACTTACTAAAAATAGCAAGTTTCCATAAATAGCAACTCTACACAAGATAGCCCTTATTAAATACAAAAACAAAAATATTTTTAGGTGATGCAAGATTGCTCTTACACCCAGGATGCTCCTGCATCAACATATCACCTAACATGTGATATGAGGAGTCACCTAACATGTGATACCCAGTTTTCAATATCACCTAACATGTGATATGAGGAATCACCTAACATGTGATACCCAATTTTCAATATCACCTAACATGTGATATGAGGAATCACCTAACATGTGATATGAGGAATCACCTGACATGTGATACCTAATTTTCATACCACCTTGATATGAGGAATCACCTTAGATAATGATACCTAATTTTCATACCACCTTGATATGAGGAATCACCTTAGATCGTGATACCTTATTTTCATATCACCTTGATATGAGGAATCACCTTAGATCATGATACCTAATTTTCATATCACCTCAGATCGTGATACAAGGATATAGTAAATAAGAACATTACATTCCATTTACATATAACCCTATTATGGTATGTGCACAGACATATAACTGTCTACCATAACGAATGTCCATTACAAGATCGTCACCTTGTAACATCGAATACAAGTGTTCATTGTTGAAAATTTGTCACCTTTCTCCAATGTTCATAGCAGGGTCCATAAATCTTGGAGTCACACGCGTGAAATCCACCTTGACTCGTGTAAGAGGGTGGATCCATCATGGCTCATCCCAAAGGGTGGAAAATAAGGGCTTTCACCTTAGACTTCTCTCTCAAGGAGAAGAATGCAATAACATACAAGATAATAGATGAAACTCCTTTTCATCTAAGGCTTCATTCTCCAACATGCCAAGTTTATCTTGAAGGTACACAATCTTACCTCTAGCAAGAAACTTGGTGAGAATATCAACCATATGTTCTGTAGTGATAATGTACCTTGAATAGCATACTTATGCACTATATCTCTTATATAGTTTTCATCACTTTAGGTGAACCCCAAATTATGTAGGAGATAGCATAAAAGCATTTTAGCCAGCACACATGAGACTCAATCTCATGATCATAGTGTTCTGGATGCTTCTTTTAAGGTCTTGTAACAATCTCCTCACCTCCTTGTCCAAGGTTGTTTTAGATGAACTATTATACTCCCTCTAAATCTAATATCAACCTTCTATGAGGAAGTCATGTCTTTGTTCTTTAGTCTGCATTACGTTCTTTTCTTGAATTCCCAACCATCTATCTAGGAATATCATGACCTAGATATCTGCATAAAAGCCTTCTAGTTCACATACATGGAATTTCATCATTTGAATCACAATTATGTTTCCTGGTCACTGGGGAAACCATCTCGATATGGTTTACTCCCTCTGTATCAATGTGACCAATATCCTTGGAAATCAAATAAGGCATATCCTCTAGATATTGTACTAACTCCCTCTGAATCTTTGAGTACTAACATCAATATTTAACCTTCTCATCCAAGGTTTCCTCTGATGGTTTCTCAGACTTCTTCTGAATGTGATATCAACCTTCTAACCTTCTTGTCCAAGGTTTCCTTTGATAGATAAAGTGTCATATTCCCTCTAAAGCTCAAGTTTGTGCATCAACCTCCTGACCTCTTTTTCCAAGGTTATCTATAATGGATTGTCAGACTCCCTCTGATTATGACATCAACTCTCAACTTAGTTCCATAACTGGAGGCATTAATTTCTTTCTCCCTGAATGCAATCTTTTATGCTTCTAGATTTGTCCTCACTCTTATTCCTAAACATTACTACCCTCAGGCAATTTCTTCCACCAACTTGAATTATTATTGTGATCCTCCTGAAGCGAAATTCAACACTCCCTCTTTAGCTAGGGAGGGTCTTCTCATCCAATGTCACCAAAAGCCACTTACTCATGGATATAAGTGTGAAGCATAATTGTGCTCAGAACAACAAGTAAGGACATAGATGCTATTATTTCCAACCAAGAACAAAGTCCACATCCCAAACAGCTCACATTAGGCCCAGCAACATATGGATTCAATGTGAGAACTGATAAGGATTCTCTATGAATTAATTCATGTATGAGAAAGCTGGACATTCTTCCATAGAGTGAATGAGCACTAAATGTGGCCTTGTTTACAAATGTGGTTAACACCAATAATGGTGCAGACTACATTCATTTACATAAACTAAAGCCCAAATGCTCCACGTAAACATTTTGAAAGCTATTTTCCCATAATAATACAGTAGTTTGCAGGAATGCATCAAGAGCATTCAAGACAACTTTTCTCTTCATACTCAAGTGTCCATTAGCATCTTACTTGCTGAAATTCACAAACAGAAAAATGAACTACCCTCCGGTCAAAAATGATCTCCTCTTAACAGAAGATTAACCTGTAAAGCAGAGAATTGAGAAGATCCTCTCAATGCTTCATATTATAACATTGATGTACTCATTGGATTGGCATAGTAATGACTGCTTTTTTTTTTTTTTTGAAATTTGGTCCAATCAGACATTTCAATATGTTTGGTGGAGTTCTCTTTGACTGGCACATTTCCTTCAGATGAAGATGGTTATCCAACTCAAGTAACTGTAGCAACTTTCTGGCACTCTGTGGATTCAAAATATCCAATTGCTTAATGAGATCATCCTCCAAAATTTTTGAATGTTGCATGACAATACCCAAGACCCATCATGTTAATGCTTTCAGCATAATTGTATTTGTTTCTCCATCTAGTCCCAGCCAAGGCAAGATAGGTAGAAATTGGCTTTGAGCATTTATAGGTAAATTAATTTCCCTTTGTGTTGTCTCATGTTCCAAGTTTAATTTTGGAACAACAGGAGAATTCAAAAATGTTTCTAGATGTTCCTTGTGTTCCTCTCAAACAAAGG
This sequence comes from Chamaecyparis obtusa, assembly GCA_027943335.1. Classification (NCBI taxonomy): domain Eukaryota; kingdom Viridiplantae; phylum Streptophyta; class Pinopsida; order Cupressales; family Cupressaceae; genus Chamaecyparis; species Chamaecyparis obtusa. The sequence continues at coordinate 10,276 of BSBK01002532.1, forward strand.
CCTGGCCTAGTCTCCACAAAGCTCTCAACTATACTCACCTTCCATCATTGGTGGACAAGTTCTCAGTCCGCCAGAGGCTCTTCAATCTCTGCTCATTTCTCAAGGTCTCATACACAGCAGCAAACCAGGGCATAGTGGAAGCCATGGAAGGGGAAGATTTTGTCCACGTCATCGATCTCAATGACTGTGATCCAATCCAATGGGCATGGCTAATGCATTCTCTAATAGCGAGTAATGACATCCGCCCAATCTGAGAATCACAGCCATTAGTGAACACAAACAATCATTGGATTAGATAGCGCGGTTACTTGCAGGGGAAGTAGATAAGCTCAACATTCCATTCCAATTTCACCTAGTTCACTCAACCCTGGAAAACCTTCAAACAAGATGAATGATGCAAAAGGTTTGGCTATGACATGCATCTAATGTGATCATGTAATTTAGCTGAAGCTCGAATCAAATTGGACAGTGCCCACACTCCAAAGCCTTTTATTTATATCAAAGATGGCTTCCCTTACTAAATTATACATCATTTATTCTGCTCTCTCTCCGCCATTGTCTTTTCTTCGCCCATCAAATCAATCCATTGGTGCAAGGATAGAGAAAATTTATTTAATTACAGACATATTGGAATTATGTCGCATCCATTTCTGCAGTCCTATCCTTTTCACATACCGCAGTTATTGCAGGAAATAGCCTAATATATTTGGCTCTGGCCACTTCCCACCAAGCAGTTGATGCTAGTGCTGATGTGGTTTTGGATAACAATGGCGCCGCTAAGAAAACATCCACGTGAGTTTGTGCCCAAAGTATTCCATGAGGTATCGCCCAACCTAATATTGTTTGACCCATTAATGAATTCAATGATGCATGCACTTGGCTTGAATTGGATTCCCTGATTGGCTATTTTCTGGGTTGCAACCCCCCTGAACATGTTCTCAAGGACTGGGTTGTGAAGAACTGGACTCCTCATGGAATCCGCCTGGAAGGCATTTAGAGCCTTACCAAAGGCTTTTTTCTTTTCCTCTTTTCTAACCCATCCCATGTGGATGCTATTTTTGTCAAAGGTCCCTGGAACCTTAGGGCCTCGCTGTTAATCTCCCAACACTAGTCTTGTGACTTCTCTATCTTTGATGACAAGAAGCTCAAGGTCCCAGTGTGGGTCGAGTTCCCTGGTCTTCCCTTACCTTGTTGGCCTTTCATGCAAGCCATAGCGCAGAAGCTCGGTAGGGTTATATGTGTCGAGCATGACCATTTTCTTAATTTGCGGCCTCAAAAGAGGCTCTTTGTTGAGGTCGACCTTTCTCGGGACCTCAAAGAATCCATCGAGATTTAGGTTGGTGATACAACCTTCACCCAGAAGGTGCTTTATCTCAACCTTCCCAATACTTTTTATCGGTGTCAATCTGCGGAGCATAAGATTAAGGACTGCCCTTTGGCAGTGCCTTGTACCAAGCCTCCTCCCAAGGATTCTAGTTCACAGCCGGCTGAGGCTGGCAAGAAAGAAGAGGGTAAAAAAGATGAATGTGTCACTATCGGTCACCGTAACAAGCCCCACAAGAAGCCTATTTTGGCTCCTGTCTCCCAGCCGCCACCTTCTGATAACACAGTTTTCTTGGAAACCCTTGTTATCGAAGTTTCAAACCCTATCTCATAGGGGAAAGATGTTTCCATTGCCCAGGCCTCCACTCCTCCAGCCAACATGCCTCCGATGACTATTGAGATTGTTTCTTCCAGCTCTTTCCCCCACTCTCACAGCCCTTTTGGGCACCCTGAGACTAAATTCAAAGGCATGCCAGATAAGCGGCATAATATTTCTTTATAATTTTTTGGGTCTGGTTTTTCCCTAGGATATTTTAGTCTAATAGCTTTGACTCCCTTGGGGACGAGGATGGAATGGATGACATTTTTATTCCATGAAGTACATCTCATGGAATGTTAGTGGGTTGATAGACCTACATAGAAAATATTTTGTCAGGGATTTGCGTAAGCGTTTTGGTCATCTGGAATTTTTATGCCTCCAAGAAGTTAAGATTTAAAGTTTCATGCTTGATGCTGCTTGTAAAGTTATTTGGCCTAAGAGCCTTGCTCTTTATTCTCAACATGAGGCTGGCTGAGGTGGAGTTGTTACTCTCCTCTCTCCTTGTTGGCATTCCCTTCTAGTTAGCCATGGTTCTGATCTCATGCAACAGGTTGTTTGGGCCACTTTCATTATTGAAAATCATTCCTTTGGCATAGTTAATGTTTATGCTCCAAATGATGCTGTTGAGAGATCTCACCTGTGGCATTGGCTTGCGGTTTCTCTGCCACCTACTACCTTGCTTGTTTGTGGGGACTTCAATATGGTGGAGATGGTGTCTGACAAGGATGGTTTTGTACCATTTCGATGGACAGCTGGTGAAAGAGAAGCTTGGTATTACATGCATAATAAATTAGGGCTTTTTGATCCCAATGTGGTTCACCGCCGTTCTGATGGGGCCTGGCACACTTGGTCTAATTACAGGGCTTCTTCTAACAGAATTCATAAAAGGCTTAATCATGCTATCATCTCAGCTCAATCTTTTTTCTCCTTTTCTGACACACAAGCCTTACCGATCACTCCTCTTGTTGATGTGACCTTGTCAGACCACTTTCCCATCCAATTTAATATTGTTTGGCAGACAGCTAAGGCTAGGCCTCCCACCATGGAATTTTACTTTAATACTTCTGTCCTTCATCATCCTTCTACTATGGCCCACATTCATCGGGTTTGGAACCTTGAGCCTAGACCCACCCACTTGACAGGATGGATTCAGTGGTGGAATGACGCCATTAGGCATACGGCTGATTTCTTGTGTATCTATGCCAGGCAATTGGCCAACTGTCGTCGCAGAGCCTATGATGTCAACACCAAAGCTTTGTGTGTTGCCACCAAAGCTTTAGCTCAGGACCCATTCAATCAAGAGTTGCAACTCAATCTTGCCAAGTTATGCCACCAGAAGCAAGTGGCTGACAACCATGCTGCCAGAGGAGCCCAAATCAAAACCCAGCTACATTGGTTAAAGGTTGGAGACCAAGTTTCGAAAGAATTTTTTACTACCCTCCATCCTCGGCATACCAGTACGGGCATATCTAGAATCCGAGAAGGTCATTCCCTTTTCATGGAGCTTCTTGATGTTTTGCAAGCCTTTGTTCATCACTATGAATAGGTCTTTTCTACTCAGGGCCGCTCCCCTACCAATGAGAAAGCTCTTGCGGATTGCATCTTGGTGGTTCCTCAGTTTGTCTCCCCTGCTCAGTGGGTCTTTTATGATGAACTGCTTTCCTTGCAGGATCTTCGTGAAGATGTGTTCTCGATGGCTGATGATAAAGCCCCTAGTTGTGATGGCTTCCCCTGTGAGTTTTACAAAACCCTTTGGGATGCCATTAGTCCGAATCTCTACCAGGTCTACTTGGAAGCTTTTCATACCTAATCTCTTGGGGATATCATTAACTAGGGGAATTCAAGTTCATTCCCAAAACTTGGGATCCTGAGGACATTTGTAACTGGCGGCCCATCACTTTGCTCAATGTCTCCTACAAGATCATTACGAAAGCGCTGGCTCTCAAGATCTGACACATGCTTCGGCAAATTGTCTGGCCTGAGGAAACAGGGTTTATTAAGTCAAGATTTATTCTTGACAACATCATTATTGTTTGGGAAGGTATGGAATGGGCTCGTAAGTCTCATTAGAAAGCCCTTTTTCTCAAAATTGATTTTGCTAAAGCTTATGATCGTATTGAATGGCATTTTATCCTTGCAATGCTTCATGCTATGGGTTTTGGCCCAAGATTTCTGCAATCTATGCAAATGCTTTTCAATGACGCCTCTACCTGCATTACCATCAATGGTCACCAGTCTTCCACCTTTGGGCTTTTCTATTCCATTTGACAGGGTTGCCCTCTGGCTACAGCTCTTTATGTGTTAGCTGTTAAGGGGTTTAGCTACCTGTTAGCTCACTCCATTTCCATGGGAATTGTTAGGGGAATCTCCTTGCTGAATTCCTCCCAACAGCTTGTCAATGGCCATTTCACTGATGATTCCTTCCTCACTCTAGCGGAGGATGAAGAGAATATCAAGGCAGCCTTGTAGTGTTTAGACACCTTTTGCTTGGCTTCTAGCTCAGCCATTCAGTTGCACAAAACCCTTTGTTACAGATAGTTGGCTCTTCCCGAGCCTCCCTGCCTTTCTTAGTTTGGCTGGACAAGGATTCAACATGGGGAGATATTCCACTTTTTGGGTATTCCCTTTGCATTTCAAGGCATTCCTACTGATCTACGGAATGCAGTTCTTGCTAAGATTGAAAAAAAGCTTACCTACTGGATCACGAAGCCAATCTCCCTTGCAGGAAAATTTTAGATCTACTCCAAAGTCCTGGTTGCCACGCATGTTTATTACTCCTCTTGTTGGGCCCCTTCCAAAGCTTCCTACAAATGGCTCGAGAAACTTCTTCGGGATTTTCTCTAGGCCTCTGGCATTGACCACCAGGGCTTCCACAGAGTTGCCTGGGACTTTTGTTGCCTTCCAAAGTCCTCTAGAGGGCTTGGATTAATTGATACCTAGAAGCAAGGGCATGCCCTTTATGCCAAATGGGTTGTGTGGTGTCTCATAGGAAATGAATCCTGGAAAATTTTGCTTCATCACTGCATTTCCTCAGGCTTTCCTCTTCACAAGCTTGCTTGGAAGGGGATTGGATTTCAAACTCT
>BSBK01002532.1:1895000-1953426 GCA_027943335.1 Chamaecyparis obtusa
GGAGTATTCCATACTGAGATGGATTCTCCACTGATCAAGAAACTATAACAGTTAGAGGACTAGGAATCATGAATGCCTTTTGGGCCCTATGTAAAGGATGAGGAAGTGATGACTTCCAAATGATTATCACTTGTATTTGTTAAAGTTATTGGAAGGTGATGATCTTACAATAACTTGATCTTCTATCATGATAAACATCTTATATGGCTGAAACAGATCATGATAGATGATATCTTGCATGGTGCATTGAGTTCCTTAAACAAGCCATGATCTTCTATTGTGATAGACATCTTATGATGGATGAAATAGATCATTATAGATTATAGGAATGTTCTTATGGTAAGTATTATTAAGGGTACATGTGCACATTACCTATAAGACATTTTTTGAGCTATGGCGAATATCATGAGACTTGATATTCTTGGTTAGACCATATCTCTGATATCATATTGAGGTGATATCTGAAATATTTTTTGAGTTATGGTGAGTATCATGAGACTTGATATTCTTGGTCAGACCATATCTCTGATATCATATTGAGGTGATACCTAAAATATTTTTTGAGTTATGGTGAATATCATGAGACTGATATTTTTGGTCAGACCATATCTCTAATATCATATTGAGCTGATATCTAAAATATTTTTTGAGTTATGGTGAATATCATGAGACTTAATATTCTTGGTTAGACCATATCTCTGATATCATATTGAGATGATATCTAAAATGTTTTTTGAGTACCTGGTGGACATCATGAGACTTGATGTTGGTAGGCCAGTACTCTGAGTACATGGTGAATGTCATGTGACATGATATTCTATGGTCATTAATCCTAATATCATGAGATGATATCTCTATAAACTCTAATATTACATTAAGGTAATATATCATTTTACATTATTTGGAGTACTTGGTGAGTATCATGCGACTTGATATTCTATGTCCAATGCTCTGAATATCATGAGATGATATCTTTATAAATTTTTGAGTACTTGGTGAATATCATGCGACTTGATTTTATGTAGCCAATGCTCTCAATATCATGAGATGATATTCTTATAAATCTATGAGCTATGGTGAATATCATGCAACTTGATATTCCTAATCAGACCATATCTCTAATATCATAGTAAATGATATCTTTTGATCCTAATCATGTGTTTAATCTTCCCTGGCTAAGAGGGATTGTTGATGTTTTGTAGCTTTAGTCAGATAAACACTATAAGTCAATACTAGTGAAGATATGTATATATATTTAGTATATATATACTCATATATATTATGTAAATATTAGAGAAATTAATATAATGCTCAAGAGATATTATATATATAATCATAATTGTCATTATATTAATTACATAATAATTAATAGACTTATCCCATGAAGGGACATGTCTATTCTTGGCTCATTCTGAATATAAATGCAAGAGATTGTTGCATTTTGAAAACACATACAATCAGATAGTGTTATTACATTTGTAACGATCCTAAAAACCTTAACAACACTTAGTCAAGTGTAACCTGAGCTGAATTTTGAAGATTTAAAGATAATGGTTGAAGTCTACAAACATGAATTCAAAATAAAAAATATAGAAGCAAACATAATTGTTGGTAAGACACAGATTGTGTACCTTGAAAATGTGGAGATGTGGAGGAAAAAGATGCAGGAAGCAGAATAAGAGAAAAAGGAAGAAAAAGTTGTAGATAAGAATCAAAAGGGTAAATAACCTATAATTGAGAGAATTGGTGACACATCTACACATTAATAGATAATAGGTGATGTTCTTGTTGAAATTCTTTTAAAAATGGAGAACATTGAAGAATAAAATGTTGATTTAACTCAAACCGATGGTGCAGAAGTAGAAGTAGAACAAATCGATGAAGATGAGGTTATGATAGAAGACATAACATGTAAAGAAATTTTTCTCCCTCATCATCCCTAATGAAGCCTTCAAAGAAATTCATTTCTGAGAAGATAGAAGAAAACGTGGCAGAAAGTCAGAAAGAATTTGATTTTGTATATGATGTAAAAAGAGAATTGATTCTTGGAGAGACAAGTGTGAAGAAGAAGCAAAAACTAGTGCCAGTATAAAAAGAAGAAGTAGAAGAGGAAGAAATATTCACCACATCAGTAGATATATCAATATTAAAACCTAAGGAATTGTTGAAGTATTCAACACAGTTGATGAAGAAAGCTAAGAGAGATAAGATGCGAACAAAGAAGAAGAAAGAGTAATGAGATAAGCAAGAGATATCCTAGTTGAGTTAGTACCTGAGGTTGTTTATGATGATGAAGATTTTGTAATAGATCAAATGGACACATTGATAAATGATATTTTAGATCAAGGCCCAAATTTGGAGTCTACAGCAATAAAATTGGTAGAAGAGAAATTAGAGTAGAAGATGATAGGTAAACTAATGGAGAAGATCGCCGAAGATAGGAATAAATTGTCAAATCTGGTAAAAGAAGTCGAGTCTTCATTAACTAAGGCAGGTTAACTATTCTCTAAAGTATCAAGCTATTTAGAGTTGGTAAAAGACTTGGAGCATAAAATAATTGAAGTTCAAAAGGAGCTAGAGAGATTAACCAGTCAGCTTGATCCTATTTCAAGTTTAGTTATTGGTTACAGCAGTCAAGTCAAGCAATTATCTCACAAGGTGAAGCAGATTCAATAGGAACAAGACAATAAGGTGATCAATTTACTTGAGTTGCAATCATTTTTATTTCCTACAATGGATGTCATGCATAAGAAGGAAGAAGGGATTCTTTCCTTACCAGACATGAGCAATCTAGATAGTATGGAAGAGCTAGCTTCTACCTTGCTTGAGAAAAGTATAGTCAAGGGAGACATCCTTAGAGTCAACCAAGATAAAATTCATGGTAATCTTTGACATGATGTAATAAAATTATGCATAATTGATTATTTTGTGCCTTTGGTATTACTATCAAAGGGGGAGAATAATATATGAAGGATGAGAATATGACAAGGAGCATAATGTATTTTCCATCAATGTCAAAGGTGTAGTTTGTTAGCATTGTCATAAGATTGGGAGATTGGTATATTGGTTGTAGTCATAAGAGCTAATTGGTTTGGTTTTCATTGATGGTAACTAAGTCAATTAAGTCATGTATCTTAACCGGTGAAGTGAAAGATTCTAATCAGTGAAGTGCAGGATGTAAACAATGTGAATAATATGTAATCAATGATGCATGAAATTGGCTAAGTCCAGAAAATTGGTAGTCAATGAGGTCAAAAATTTGGTAGCAGTCATGATAGATGGATAATTATGAGGTGTGGTCATAGGTATAGTATCAACATGGTCAGACTATAGTGTGGTTCAAACCATAACTCATTTGGTTGATCAGTAAGACATATTTTTTTGACACACTCTTTCAGATTGGTAAGAACACTTGTGTTCTTGAGCATCAGTTTGAAGATTCCATATCAGTAAGCGGTATAGCGGTTGTGATGATAGTTGGTGTTATGATGACATGTAATAAGGGTTATATAATTGATGAGTTGGCATTCTTGGAATTGATGATATCTTATAAGGAAGATTTAAGGCAGTGCATTGGAGAAGTCAAAATGTGTTTGACTACTTTGAAAATATTTCATGTAAATCTTATTTTGAGCTAACGTAGGCATAGGAAAATATGTTTAGTGTTAATTTTATCATTTTGGCATATGATTATTGTGCGGGAAAACATTTGTATTTCATGTAGTGGTGCTAAGAATGTATATAAGTGGTACTGGTCATATTATAAAGGTTGTTATTTTTATGTTGCTATGGTTGATGTGAAGGTTGCAAAGAAAGTTTGTAATATCAATTAGGATTGCGATTAGAGATCTAATAGTGACAAAGTTGTGAGAAGATATAGAATGTAGAGAACAGATTATATCTGATAGGTAATCAGTGCTACATCTAGATCACTCACTTGTTGTTCCCTAGCAATTACAACAAACAAATCCCTTAATAGGTTCTCTCATTATAAATCCCTTAACCAGGTGATCTCTTAATAGATTCTTAAAATCCTCTTACAAGGTAGATCTTAGCAAATCTGATTGTACTTATAATAAGGTAATAATCACTCCTAACATGGTGAACCCTCAAAAAGAGTAATTCTAACCTCCTAACATGGAAAACTCATTTACTGCAGTAGAGGGCTTGTGGGTGTCATCCCCATTATGGTTTTTCCCTCTCACAAAGGATTTCCATGTAAAAATCATTATGTCATGTGTGATGATTTTGTGAATGTTTGATATTGTTTACTTCAATTATATGCTTTGTGGTTTACAAGTTATTATTGAAGTTATACAGATCGGTGGTTGGATTAGTCTATAATCTGTTTGTACTGATTCACCCCCCTTCTCAATGCCTAAGAATTCTAACACATATAACATTTCTTCTATACCTATCTTGAGTTAAGAAATCATTTTTCCTAACCTTCTCTATGCTAATTTAATTACTCAACCTAATTGAAAAAAAAACATAGTCACAACCTTATTAATCTCCCTTTTTGCATGTATCACCAATATCATGACCACTCTTTAATAATGAATTTTGAGCTTTGCATTACAAAAATCAAAAACTCATTGATTATGATATCATTCACATAACATGTCACAAAAAGTTAATTTTTAATTCTAATTTATTTAAACAACATTTAAGTTCCTAATATGTTGTTCCACACTATGTGACATTGTTAGCCTATCCTTTGGGGCTCATTGTCATGCATGGTGGTATAATTTTTAGGTGCGATCATACTTTGCGAGTAACATAATAGTCCTTCTATTCGTGTATCTACACTTGGGGGGCAAGGTAGTATTTTCAATCTCTCTCATCCTTCTCCTAAAGATCCACTTTTCTCTTGGTTAAATCACATTTGTTTATCTTGTGATATCCAATCTTACATGGAATTTTTTTTTACATTAAGGATTCTCTCAATTATATAAGAATATGCATCATTGATCATAACATTTTCATTGTTCGCAATTGGGTATCCATGGTAAACAAATCCATTAACTTGGGGGCTAAAAGAATGTCACGTTTCCTCAAGAATCCCCTTACCTAGCAATGGGGAAGGTGTGAATTCTTCCCTTCTTGTTTTGCATCTCTTTTTGGCATCCTTCATAAGGGTCCCTTTTACACTTCTTGCATGGTATCTCTTTGCATTCATCCCTTCCTTGACCTCATAAGAGTTGTGACCTCTTTGACTTCGATTAGGTGTTGCTTGTAGGATACCTCCTTTGTGTTAACGATGCATAATCCTCATTTCTCTTTTGCTTAAGATGTCAAAATTGTCCTATTTTTTTTATGCAGGAGCATCTCAGGTCCTTGGCAATCTTGTGTCACAAAAAGATGTTTGAAGTTTTCTATGTTGCTCGGTTCCTTCTTTGATTGAGTTGGTTCAGTGTTGCTCAATTTCCTTTGTTTACTGGTGTTGGTCGGTTATCTCTTTGGCACTCGGTGATGCTTGTCTGGCACTCAATTTCCTTACTTACTGAGTCATTTATTTTGGATTTCGGTTGAGGCTGACTTCTGCATTTAATTTGGGTCATAGATTTAATGTTGGTATCTATCATTGGGAAGCGTGTGGACCTAGATCTGGTCATTCCTTCTCTTGATGGTGGATCTGAAGGCCAACTCGATTCGGTAGCCTCTTGTATAAATGTAGTTGTTTAGTTAGAGTTTAGGAGTCAATTTTTGGGAATAGAAGATAGAAGATAGAAAATTAGAGATTGTTGGTAGATCCTTGCATGTTGGAGGACTTCTGTACTTGATTGTAATATCTGGCCTAAACTAGGAAGGCCTTACAACCTGACATGTATGAATCAAACTAAAGTAATATATGAAAGTACATGCATCCTCTCTCTCATTGTTGTGTGTTGTTGCTTCCACATGTAATCTCTGCAAGGTGGATCTGGTTAGGGTGTGCCTTTGGCCCCTCTCCCCATCCTCCCTTTCGTTAGGTGGTATCACAGCAAGGTTAGATCTAGATCTAGGCTTGTGAATCTAGGTTTGAGGGTTCCTTCCTGTCAAACCCTAGTTGAATTGTTGTGGGGTAACATATTATGATCTGGCTTGCAATTATAGAGGGTTTCAAGATGGTTTGTAGGAGGCAAGATGTGGATCCAGGATTGGCAGACATGTTGAGACAACTTATTGCTAGATTAGAAGCTATTGAAATAGCCTAGAGAAGAGTAAGACATCTTGAAGATGTTAGTGATGATGAAATTGAGGAAGAACAAGGTGATGTAGAACCTGCACTAGTGATGGATCAAGGTGAGGAAAGATTATTGAAAGCTGTGACAAATCTGAAGTCTACACCACACTTTAGTCCTCCTGAGTATAGTGGAAAATTGGATTCTGATGAATTAGTGGATTGGATCATGGAGATGGAAAATTATTTGGAATATGAAAATGTACCTGAGGAAAAGAAGGTGAAAATTGCAAGCACAAAGTTGAAGAGTCATGCATCCTTGTCGTGGGAACATCTACACTTGGACAGAAAGAGGAAAGGCAAAGAAAAAATCAAGGTATGGAATAAAATGGTGAATAAATTGAAAGGGAAGTCCTTACCTTGTGATTATTAGATTAACCTAGTTAGGCGAATGCAATTTTTGAAGTAGAAAGATAGCTCGGTAAAAGAATATACTAAGGAATTCTATAAACTAGATATCAAATCTAGACATGATGAAGATGATGTGGAAAGAATTGCTAGATACCTAAACGGTTTGAGAGTTTCCATCCAAGGAGAAATCAGTTTGGTCAAATTGGAGAACATTGAAGAGGCTTATCAATTTTCATTGAAAGCTGAGGAGAAATTGAACAAGAGACATGAAAAAAGACAAAGAGGTAGAGGTGGTAGATTCCCAAGGGGAAGAGGTAGATCTTATGGTGAAAATAGTAGATCTGAACCTGAAAAGACAACTCTATTAAAGGCAAGACTAAGTGGAAAGGTGAAAGTTCATCTAGAGGTAGAGGCAGTAACTACCGAGGTGGATATAACAAAGGTGGTTTTTGAGGAACTTGTTACAATTGTGGAGAAGACTTGGACATAGATCATTTGAGTGTACACATACAAGTAAGAAGGTTAGTAACAATAGAAATGCTTTGGTGTAAGAAGAGTCACCGAATGAACCTGAGAAGGAAAATAACTTGATGGTAAGGAGAGCACTTTGGATTGAAAGTAATAAGGAAGATCGGGTAAGGAAAATTTTGTTCAAGACCAGATGTAGAGTTTCTGATGAAGTTTGGAAGGTAATCATTGATAGTGGTAGCTCGGAGAATCTAGCATCTGAGGAAATGGTCAATAAGTTGCAGTTGAAAAGGTTGGAACATCCCAAGCCCTATCATATTTCATGGATCAAAGATGAGCATACACTCTTGGTAAGTGAACCATGTTATGTGAATTTGAAAATTGGAAAGTACTATGATAACGTGTTATGTGATATCATGCCTATGGATTGTTATCATATTTTGTTGGGTAGACCTTGGCAATATGATAGACATGCTATATATGATGGGAGATTGCATAAATATACTATTTGTGCTGATGGGAGAAGACAAATCTTGTTACCTTTGATTGAAGAACCTGTTAGTAAGTTTTTCACATCTGTGAAATTTTGCTTGATGGAAGGAAGAAATTTTGCTAAGGATTTGAAGAAGGATGATGTATGTTTTTTTGTGATTCCTAACAAACTGAGTAAGAAAATAGAGGATAGTGTCCCTGAGGAGATTGATAAGTTACTCATCGAGTACAATGAAATAATTTCTAATAATGTACCTAATGGTTTTCCACTGAAGAGAAGCATTGATCATTGCATGGATCTTATCCCTAGAGCTAGTTTACTAAATAAGGCACCACATCAGTTGACACCTATCAAGAATCAGGAATTGAACCAACAAATTCAAGAATTGTTGTAGAAAGTTTTGATCAGAGAAATTTTGAGTCCTTGTGTAGTACCTATTGTATTGGCACCTAAGAAGAATGGAGGATGGTGAATGTGTACTGATTCCAAAGCAATTAACAAGATAATAGTGAAATGTAGGTTTCCTATACCGAGAATGGATGACATAATGGATAGTTTGACTGGAGCAAAGTATTTTACCAAAATTGATTTGAAAAGTGGATATCATCATATCAGAATTAGAGAAGGTGATAAATGGAAGACTGCTTTCAAGACAAAAGAAGGTTTGTATGAGTGGTTGGTTATGTCATTTGGTTTAACTAATGCACCAAGTACTTTTATGAGATTGATGAATGAAGTTTTGAAGAAACTCTTGGGTAAATTTTTGATTTGTATATCTTGATGATATTTTGATATTCAGTAAGACTGGAGAAGAACATTTGTTGCATATTAAACAAGTATTGCAGAGATTGAAAGAATAAAAGTTACTGATAAATCTAAAAAAGTGTTCATTCATGAAAGAGGAGATTGTGTATTTGGGATTTGTGATTTCAGTTGATGGTTTGACAATGGATCCTGGAAAGGTTGAAGCTATTTTGAATTGGGCTACACCTGAGAATGATAGTGAGGTAAGATCATTTCATGGTTTGGAAATTTTTTACCTCAATTTCATTAAGAACTTCAGTTCAATATGTAATGCTATGACTGAGACTATGAGAGGAGATAAAAGAGAATTCAAGTGGACACATGGAGCTGATAAAAGTTTTGAGACTTTGAAGTAGAAGGTTGTTGAATTGCCTATTTTGGCATTGCCTAATTTCAATAAGGTATTTCAAGTGGAATGTGATGCAAGTGGTAGTGCAATAGGAGCTGTATTTAGTCAAGAAAGTAAAGCTATTGCTTTCTTTAGTGAAAAGTTGAATGATGCAAAAAGGAAATGTTATGTGTATGATCAAGAATTCTATGTTATTGTTCAAGCACTGAAGAAATGGAGACATTATTTGATACTAAGTGAATTTGTGTTGTATACCGATCATAAGGCTTTACAGTATTTGGGTAGTCAGAATAAGTTGAATCAGAGACATATAAAATGGGTTGAGTATTCGCAGATTTTTACATTTGTGGTAAAGCATAAGAGTGGAGTCACTAACCGAGTTGCTAATGCATTAAGTAGAAGGAGATCTTTGATGACCAAGATGAAAATTGAAGTTCTTGTCTTTGATGATAAAAGAGATTCTTATGAATTTGATCCTAATTTTTCTGAGCCATGGAGAAAGTACAGAGCACCTATTCAAGATCAACTGAGTACTAAATGGGATGAATATTTTATTCAAGGAGGTATGTTGTTTAAGGGTATTTAGTTGTGTATACCAAGAGGAGCAATGAGAACTAATTTGATAAAGGAGAAACATAGTAGTGGTTTGACTGGACATTTTGGAGTTGATAAGACATTGAATTTTCTTAAGGAGAAATAATTTTGGCCACATTTGTATAATGATGTTTAGAAATTTGTGAAAAGTTATGGAATCTGTCAAGTTGCAAAAGGAGTAAGTCAAAATATTGGATTGTATACACCGACTTCTATTCCTGAGAAACCTTGGAGTGACATCAGTATGGATTTTGTTCTTGGCTTACCGAAGATAGTAAGAGGTAATGATTTTGTATTTGTTGTTGTAGATAGATTTTCTAAAATGGCACATTTTATACCTTGCAGAAAGACATCAGGTGCAGTACATATAGCAAATATTTTATTTAAGGGAATTGTCAGATTGCATGGATTATTGAGGAGTATTATCTCTAATTTGTCAGATACTTTTGGAAGACCCTTTGGAGAAAGTTTGGCACCAAGTTGAAATATAGTTCTACATTTCACCCACAAACCAATGGACAGATAGAAGTTGTAAATAGAAGTTTGGGAAATATTTTGAGATGTTTAGTTGGAGACACACCAAGTAATTGGGATTCTATGTTGGCACAAGTAGATTTTGCATACAATAATTTAGTTAATAGGAGTACTGGAAAAACACCTTTTGAGATTGTAAATGGCATACAACTGAGAGGTATATCTGATTTGAGGGATATTGTTGATGAAAGAAAGAGAAGTGTTGAAGGAGTGAAGTTTTCTGAGTACATGAAGACATTGCATGAAGATGTGAAATAAAAGTTGGAAGTAAGTAATCAGAAATGCAAAGATAGAGCTGATAGATCAAGAAGACATAAGACTTTTACAGTCGGTGATGAAGTAATGGTTCATTTGAAGAAAGGTTGATTTCCTATTGGAACATATGGGAAGCTGAAAATGAAGAAGTTTGGACCTTGCAAGATACTGAGGAAATTTGACAGTGGAAATGCATATGAGATTGAGTTACCTGATGACATGGATATATCACCTATATTCAACATTGCTGATTTGTATGAGTATCATGAACCTAATGAAGATATGATAGTACCGATGGATTATCCTAAGAAATAGATGGAAGAAGTTGAGCAGATTTTGGAACAAAGAATTGGCAAAAGTACAAGAGGAAAAAAATATATGGAATATCTGATAAAGTGGAAGAATAGGCCGATTGAAGACAGTGGATGGATTTCACAATATGACTTGGATGCAGGTTGGATCATACCTATTTCATGATTCAGAGAATCATTTCAAATAATCCCAGGTGTCTGATGCAGGAGCATCTCAGGTCCTTGGCAATCCTATGTCAACAAAAAGATGTTTGAAGTTTTCTGTGTTGCTCGGTTCCTTCTTTGACCAAGTTGGTTTGGTGTTGCTAAGTTTCCTTTGTTTACTGGTGTTAGTCAGTTATCTCTTTAGCACTCAGTGAATTTCCCTAGTGCTCGATGATGCTTGTCTGGTGCTCAGTTTCCTTACTTATTGAGTCATTTATTTTGGATTTCTATTGAGGCTGACTTGTGCATTTAATTTAGGTCATGGATTTAATCTTGGTATCTATAATTGGGAAGCATGTGGACCTAGATTTGTTTATTTCTTCCATTGATGGTGGATCTGAAGGCTGACTTGATTCAGTAGCCTCTTGTATAAATGTAGTTGTTTGGTTAGAGTTTAGGAGTCACTTTTTGGGAATAGAAGATAGAAGATAGAAAATTAGAGATTGTTGGTAGATCCTCACATGTTGGAGGAATTTTGTACTTGATTTTAATATCTAGCCTAAATCAGGAAGGCCTTACAGCCTAGCATGTATGAATCAAATTGAAGTAATATATGAAAGTATCTGCATCCTCTCTCTCACTGTTGTGTGTTGTTTCTTCCTTGTGTAACCTTTGCAAGGTGGATCTGGTTAGGGTGTGCCTTTGGCCCCTCTCCCCATCCCCTTGCACCATTTTTCCTTCTTAAGGGGGATCATATAGCCTTCTTATTGCAAATATTTTGTTTACTTTAATCATGTCAAGTATAGTACACTAGCATAATACAACTTGTTAGGGCCAAATCACTCTCCTTTATATATTTTTGGTGGATTTCATTAGATATAATGCTTTCCTTGGCTATCCTTAGGATTGGTTGAACTATCATAATATAGCTTTCTATCCCATTTGACCTCTCCTTTGCATACCCTTTCAATTTTGGTTGACTAGCACAACACAATTTTCTAGACCATTCAACCTCTCATTTACATATATTTTCATGAGTTTACTAGCATGTGCTAGACCATCAACTCCTTTACATTCTCTTTGATGGGTGGAACTATCATAACACAATTTTCTAGACCATTTCCCCTCTCTCTCTTTCTTATCTCTCATGGATTACATAGTGTAACATAAGTAAATATCCTGTGTCATCCATGGTTCTCATTTTCTCTCCTCCATGATTACATAGCATAATACACCTTGCTACCTAATTGGATCATGGATTCTTATCTTATATTTGATGTGTTCTCTTTCTCTTTTCAAGTAACTACTTGTGCTTTTGTAATAGCTTTCTGAGCATGATTGGGGGCTTGTGGCCTTAAACTTAGAAATATCTTATCTCTTTCCAATTTTCCTACGATCTTCATATTTCTCTTCTTTCTTCTACTTTATCTTGAGCATGAGGTAGACTCATACTCCCACTAAAGTGGGGACTAAATGTATCATCCTAAAATGTAAGCACCTTTCATTAGGTGCTCATTTTAGTACCATTTTAGAATATATATAGGTTATCACATTGATTTCACATTCTCCTAATGCTCATTGGACCTTTATTAATTTAAATTAATATTACGAGTCCTCTCTTAATTGATAAATTCAACAAATTATTCCACCTCCTCACTCTAAGATGGGTCTTACCTTATTTTAAATTTTGAGGCATGATTTCCACATCTATTGATCTCATATCTTCATGTGGCTCATCTTTTGGAAGGTAGAAAGGATTATCTTTCTTCCCTTAAAATTTCATTGAATTTTGATGGGAACACAACAATTGTTTGGGCACACAACAACTTGTTGGCTACAGTTTCATAAAAAATAAACTATTCCTGACATTTTTTCTTGAAATTTGAGGAGAGGGATTATATGGTTTCACATTCCCTAAAGTTATGTCTCATTGGTCATTCATTTTTATTTGTCATCCTAAAGGTAATTTTACTTTGATATCTCTATATAAAGGCCTCCCTTTCCATTATTTCATCAGATATACAATCGATTGATCAAACAATCAATAAATTGGATTTCAAGAGCATCCTTAAGATCTTCAAGGCATTCTTCCCATTATTATTCTTCAAGAATTTTGGAAAACTACAACATCCATCATCCAAGGATTATCTTTAATGATTTCACTGTGGGTTCTTGTAGAGATAAATCTATTTAATTAACACTTGTAATTACATATAAAGAGGCATTGCATCATCATGGCATAAGGTGACTTACGATTCAAATCTAGCTTCTATTTCACCTTTCCTTATGCAATTTCATTACATTTTTAAGTTTGATTCTCGTAATGCCCCACCAAGGAACCCAAGAGAAAATAGCCTAAAACATGTTACTAAGTTTACTGAATAATTTGTTTCTTAAGAGTTTACAAACAATAATGAATAACAATGTAGAAGAAACCTAACATAAGACAATACGTACTCATAAACGTACCTCATTTACAAATTACAAGTCTTGAGGGATCCATGACCTAGAATTACGTAAATATAAATTAATCTACTAAGAAAAATCCATAACATAGTCACATTATATATCTCGCGTTCATTTTAAACTCAAATTGAAATATGAATTAACTCTTTACTTAACCATGATGGAAAGAACAATAATCACAAAGTAAACTAACATATACATTACAACTAAATAATAAGATACATTCATTACATCAATGTAATAGAAGATACAATCTATAAAGTATAACTAATACATCATGGTATACATAATAATACAATAAGTCCACTGCACATGTCACGGGAAAAATAATAATACAATACAAATACATATACATATCTTGAATCAAGGTCACTAACCAATACATAAAATGGAATACAAGATATACATCTCATGATGATAATAAGAAAGTCTCCAAGTAATGAACAAGAAGATAGAACCAACATCAAGGATCATCTAAGCACAAAGTCACGAACATCAGATCTCAATGGTAATAGAATCACTACCACCTGACCACATGGAACCAATAAGTCCACTCCCACCATGCTAAGGAGATAACACCATGCCTCACTCAAGGAAACATCCAAAAATAAGCAACACTAGCGTCAAGGTACACTGGACAAAATGGTAGTAAAGGATATAAGGTTATTAAGTATAAATGATCATGACACAAATCAGGTGTACCAAATGCAATGTAGGAATCGAGGACTCATATAGGGAAGTGTCATCACATACATCTAACCTTTGGACTTCATCCTGTCAGCCTCTCTAGATCTTGATGCCCAAGTGACCATATGCAACCGTATCAATAAACCTCTCATACAAACAAGGCTACTAAGTATGCCAGAACACACACCACACTGGGTGAAAATCATCATCTCGCACATCCTATGATGTACTAGTGCTAAAGGCATGGTGTTGTACATAATTATCTTATTAATGTTTTCTCTCAATAAATTTATTAAGTTATCACTTTATAAAGTGTTAGTCCAAGTTTGGTACTTGTTCTTCTTTTCTTTGTTTTGGTCTTGTGTCGCTTGGATCTCTCCTTTTGTCATCATTTACTTGTTTTGTGTCCATCTAAGTTCAATCATTTAAAATTCATTAGTATTTTGGGTCATGATTTGATTTTGAGCCTTTAATTTATTGGTAAACAATTTATTTTTTAACACCTTCGAACACGCTTGAACTCTATTCAACCCTGATCAAGGTTGTTCATAACAGATTCTTTACTTTTGAAAATATGGCAGGTTCAACAAAAAATGAAGGAAATCTATCAGTCATCAAGTCATGAGGAGAGCTAACACATTAATTATAGATTTGTCACACATCATTGCAGTTGAATTACCAAGTGGCAAAATCTGGAGGATCAAAGTTCTTGAGGTACATTGAACACTCTTGAACAACTTTGAACAGTCATGAACTTTGTTCTTTCATGTTCAAAAAAATACCCAAAGTAGATTTTAAAGGAAAAGGGAATCTTGTGACAGCTCAATGAGCGAGACCCACAAGAGGTTATGCATTTAATGCTAATAAATGACAAGAGGGTTTGCACATTTGAGATGTTCAAATAATCATTATTTTTACTGACATAAGGACTTGTGTAATTAGTAATTATGGATTACATGCCTAGCTTGTCAAATCAAATCTTTTATCATCACCTCCATAAAGATTTATAATAAATGATTAAGCTCTCATGCTTCTCCTATTTAAGTTGAGTTCTACGCCCAAAGTCCTAAGCATTTTGTTGTTAAGAAATTGGCAGGTGGAGGTAAGGACTTTGGAGCTCCTGTGATCAATAATTTCTACAGAAGTAAGGTAAGTCTGGTTGTTTTTCCCGTGATATTTTCAAATTTAGTAAGCAGAACAATGAATAGAAAATTTAAGGCTCTGCAATTATGAAGTCAACTTTTCATCTATTTGGGAATATTTCAAGTTTGGCATGTGATGGTCCTATAATATCAAACACAGATTTAGAAAATTATAATGTAGAAGGTCTGTCAGCCCATCTTCTAAATTCCCTTGAGGGTACTCCAGCTTTAGAAATTCTACACAGTGGGTTATGCTCAGTCGTAACTTTCCCTCCTGTTGTTGTATGCCCTAAGTTAATCCTTGAATGTATAAAAAATTATGACACACAGACAAAATATATTAAAAATAAAGATGGTAGCATCCTTATGTCCGTCAATAGGGAAATGGTGTCTTTGGCATTGCAACTCCCATTAAAGACCTTCTCCACCTTCTCTCTCACACAGCCCATCATCAAGTTTAATGAAAATAGAGATGGAAACCATACGTCTATGGCTAAGAGCTAGCTTCTGAACCCACAAAGAGGAGGTTCATGATTACCCAAAAAATTCAATAGGACTCATGTACACCCCTATATCAGTGATATAATGGTGATGCTACACAGAGTGAAAGGATCGCAAGTAGCTTATCTCTTCTCAGACTGGATGTATTTCTATGTTCAAATTATCTTAGAGGGAAAAAAAACTCCTAGACTAGGATGAATTAATTGCTAGCTCTCTCAGAGAACAACTCAATATGTCTAAATTGACTGGTAGTGGTTTCTTCATGTCCTCTTACCTCATGTATTGTTTGGCCTGCAACAAACAATGGAATGGAATGCCACATAAACCCTAGGTCACTGATATGTGTGTCTATGAGTATTACCCTATCTTACAGAAGGATAATATTGTTGAAAATTATAGAAGAGTACATGATACATTCATGGGAAAACTCTGCTTTGAGTTAGCTAGAATCTCTATCAAGAGGATCAGCCCAGAAGCTCAAGAGTTTGTCACTAAATATGGGAGCTTTTATATTTAGTTTCCTAGGATTACCTACATTAGGGTTGGGGGTTTTGAGGATTCACCTATGAGATTGCCTAGGTATGCTTTTGATTGTTTCATCCTAGTTGAAGTTTGTAGATAGCTTACCATTATTTTGAAGAGGTTCCTCCTTGAAGAAGAATGGGAAAAGGCTTTCCCTATCTCACTAGGAAAATTTTTACGTGGATCAATGGAAGATGCAGTATGCATAGGTAGTGACCTTCGTCATTTTCATTTCAAGTATTATACTAAAAGAGTTAGATTTGATAATAAAAACTATGCCAGTGGAAGCTTAGGGCTTAGGTCACATATGTTCCCTATACCTCATATCAAAGACTTCTAGGAAGATTTTTGTGATGAATCACAAGTGGAAGAAAGGGGGCACAGAAGGTTGTGCATATCACAAATTCAATCTATGAGACTAAAAATCAATGTAGAAGGGGTAACTAATGATGTGATACAGGGGCATTCTATGGTACTTGGTGAATCTGCATGGTGGTGTGTTGTTTTGGTTCTATGGTACTTGGTTGTAGCTTTAACTGACAGTCTCGGTTATTAAAGGAAGATCGGTCACTAAAGGAACTTGGTGAAACCTCTTGTGCTTGGTGGAACTTGTGCTCGGTGATGCATATATTGCTTGGTGTTTCTTGGCTTGGTCAGTTGTTTCACTGATGCTCGGTTGTTTCTCTAGCGCTCGGTTGTTCTGGTTTACTGATTGGAGTTCTTGGAGATTTGGTTGGCCGACTTGGTGCATTTATTGTTGGTATCTTTTGTTGTATTATCCTATGCAGATCTTGAGGCCAACATGGAGAATTAAATGTTTGTAAGGCTATTATTGAGCTGAATGTTGTTGCATTTAATATTTGTTTGTAATAGGAGCCGACTTGGCTTAGGAGTTAATTGTTTCTTCCAGCCGACTTGTGGCTGAAGATTAGTATTTAAAGGGTATTTGGGTAGTTGTTTAGGGGAAGATTTGGGGAAAGAGAGAAGATTAGATCTAGATCCTGTGAGATCTTGAAGATTAGATAGTTATCTGATAGTTTGTAATAGCAAAGCTAGTGGTTTACATGCTTGGGGACAAGGAGATTTCTTGGAGGCTTGTGAGCTCAAGTTCAGATCTGCCTTAGGGTTTCCATCAGTTGCTAATTTGTTTTAGAGCTGGACTAGCTAAGAGATTGCATAAATACTTTTGATTGTATTTGGACCTAACTCAAAAGGCCTTACAACTAGGCATGTTAATGAAAATTCAATTGAAAACATTGTCTTGTTATTTAATTCTACATTGTGGTGTTTGGCTTCTTGTTTGGACTATCCTTAATTGGATCCTCCTTACGTGTCCTGCATCATGATGGATCTAATTTAATTGAGCCCAATTTCAAGAAATCAATTAAACAAGGTGATCTTGTCATCAACTGGTCTGAAGAAGAGGAAGATGATATTTAGAAAAGAACTCAACTTGTGATTCATCTGACTAAGGAGTGGCTGTTAACAAGAAGAAAGCATAAACAACCTAAATCAATAACAGAAGAAGTTAGAGTTACTTCTTTACCTTCTCCAATTTTTGTTTGTAATGTATCTACATCAATTGAGAATGCAAGGCTTTTAGAAAAGAAACAAGTTAAAGGTACCCAAAAGAAAGCTACAACATATTGCCTACTAGTGCCTCCTTCACAGAGGCTAATGAGATCAAGGATAAAAAAAGATATGGCTCAAGATAATGTGTTGACTATTAATTTAGATGAGGACAAGTTTAAAGATGTGAATTATCAAATAGCTGAAGAGGAACAGGTTGACAAAGATCTTTTTGATCTTGATGATGTGACACTAGAAGTTATTAATACACCAATGAAGACTCCTAAATAGCCAGTTGGATCTGATACCACACCTAAATGGCTGGCCACTTCTATAAGTAAAAAACATAGCCTAGTTCCTATTTCAATTCCTGTCAAATATATTGTTAGCAAGTATGTTAAAAAAACCCCAAAGACTAAAAAAGTGAAAAGCATGGCTAGGATGTTTGCCAATGCAAAAATAGGGAAGTGGACTACCGAAGTAGCCACTTCTAGACCAAAAAAAGGAGAAAAGGAACTCAATTTTGAGGACTTTGAAGTCACAAAAGTTGAGCTGGGTACCATGGATCATGTAGGTAAAAACCATTTGTTCAAAGAAATGGCTCAGCAAATGTTGTATACTTCATGGCAGGACGGTAAAGAAAAGAAGGAATTAAAGCAGACAATTATGAAATTGTCTCAATTTATTAATATTGTCTACAGTTTTGATGCAATTCCCCTGATTCAGTCTCCCCAGATTTTTGACCCAAACTCCACTGAGAGCAAAAATTTGTTGAATCAAGTTCAGCGTAGCTGAGCTCTAGTGTCTTTAGTGGATGAATGAAGTCATCAATAGTGGTCTCAAATACAGTAAATATTCTCAAGCCATTCTCCATGATGTTGAAACCTTAATAGGAGATATGCAAGCACAATGACAGGTATGGGACAGAGAAGAAGAAAAATGGATTTCCACTATGTCAAAATTTCTAGACATTGAGAAGTATGGGTTCATTAAGTTTTGTACTGAAAAATTAGTGAAAACCCCTGAGGAATCCACTTTCTTTATCCTAAGAAGAAATAACAACTGGCATATTACAACTATTAGGAGCACCATAGCTGAAACTAAAGACTGTGAAAATGAGATCAAATAGCTACAGAAAACCATGCTAAATGAGTTGAAGGTAATTAACTTCGCTCATGTATATACAACCAGTTATGGTGAGCAGGAATTAAAGGTAACTCTGGAAGTGTTCGAAGCTACTATGAACAAAATCAAGGAAAAGGTTAACCCGAAGGCCTTAGATTTCACCCAAATGGCTAGAATTGAGTCCCTGCTATATTTGTGCATAGATCAACTCCCAGTAACAATTGAGAAGGTTAAAAAGATGAAATGGACCAAAAAAGCTTTAATGAAGAGGATTCTAAATATGAAGATTCCTCATTTTCCACTCACCAAGGAGCTCATTCAGGCATATAAACAATGGGAGGTGACTCATTCTGTTGTAGATGAAGGAGAAAATCTTGTTGATGGGGAACGTGTTGTTGACAAGGATCTTGATCTGGAGATTTAGTTATCTTTCTCATTGCATGAAAAACTCTTAAGGACATTTGTCCTTTTTACTTTGGTTGTGTGATCAATGAAAACCTAACCCGTTCGGAACATGCGCAGACATTCAAACATTAGTCCTAGTAGCATATACTAAGTATATAGAAAAAACTATTTGCATGATACCTCAAATAGAGATAAAACAGGAATAAACTGTCACCGTTTGATTTACTCTCGATTTAGGGATGTGGGTGTGCTCTCTAAACACTTGAAGCATATCCCTAATGATGATTAGGGGGGATTAGGATAGATTAGGGACTAAGAGAACCCCATATTGGCACAAAAATAGGTATAGAAGACCTGTTTTGCCCCTAAGGCCTCAAAGAGCCTAATAAGTATGAAAACCTAATTAAGCTACAAATGACTAATCTAGAGTAGATTTTAGTCCAAATGAAAGATGATATGATGAGATTCAAAGCATAAACATGAAGGAAACTAAGTGAATCCATGTTAATCGAAGGAAACTAAGTGAATCCATGTTAATCTAAGCTATGGTGTGATTTTAAGAAAACTTGGAAATAAGCTAAACTAACAAATATGCTAAAGCTTAAGATGATTTAGATTTAATCTAGCATTATAACACTACTCAATGTAAAATATGTGAATTGGTATTTTTCTCTTGGAAGAGGAGGGTATTTATAGGATTTGAGGAAGGGCTTGGATTAGGAAGGAGAGTTAGGGTCAGAGGTAAGGTTTGGGGTAGAGTTTGGGGTATAGTTAGGGGTAAGGTTAGATTAACCTCGGTCAAGGTTGCTCACACGTGTGAAAAACACTAGGGAAGTGTGCAAGGGGAACAAGAGTGGAAGAGGAGACATGGGCTTCATTAATGGCTTGTAAGAGTCGTTAATGAGGATGTCAGAAGCATTTATGAAGGGTTTTGACCCAAAGTCAAAGTTTGAAGGGTTAAGCTAAAAAGGGTAGGAATCACCCTTTAATCAGGTTTAGGGTGAGTTTAGGAAATTCTAGAAGAGGTTAGGGATTTCTAGAACATTTCTATGGTTTTAGGATTTAAATAAATATTTTACTTATTTAAAGGATTTTTGGTCAATTTATTAAATAATTAATAAATTTTGGGGGGATGATGTTTAAATAAGATTTAAACATTTTTGAAAGGGATTTCTTAATTAAATATTTTTAATTAAAATAGGAGGAATTAATGGCATTAAAATAAATTAATTAATTAATTAACAAATGATGATGTCATCAGGGGTTTTCAAAAAATAAAAATAGTTTTATTTTCTAAAGGATTTTTAGGTGTCTACAGGTTGACCTATTAAATGTGTAACCGAGAGGTCGGGTTTTTAGGGAGACCTCTCGGTTCGCTAAGACTATAATTAGGATAGTAGCAATAGAGAAAGGGTTGAAATTTTTTGGAAAGGAACTAGTTACTTTTTCTATTTTTAGTTTAATTTCTTTGAAAAATATTAGATGAATCATGTTTATTGTAGAAAACTGATATATTTACTTGTTTTTTGCCTGTGCTGCAAAGATGATGAATATATATGTGGTTATATTTCAAATCTGTGCTAATTGAAATAAATGGATGGATGTTTTGTGTCAACATTTTAATTCATTCTGTATTGTGTTGAGAAAGTTCCAACAGTAGCTTGAAAACATCAGTTGTCTTTGTCTAGTCTTCAATTTCACAATTTATTCTTTAATATTTTTATCTCTAAAGTGATATTAGTAGTAGAAAACTATGAATTTTTCTGCTATTGTTTATCTTATTTACTTTTCTGGAACAATGTCAGAAAATTTTATCATCTAGGAATGATATAGAAACCTTTTAAGGTTTTTGGGTTAAAAGCTAAAACTGCAAGTTATTAATTGATATTTATTGAAAATCAATTCTAGGGAGCTATACCTGGGTTAAAATTTAGAGGGAAGTGGTTTAAAAAGAACACTTACCCAATTGTTAGTGATTGTTTGTTTTTTAATGGGTGACATAGTAATTATTGTAAGAAAGATTTAATGAAAGACAAATCTGTTTACTAACAGATTTTTGGAGACTCTACTGTGGAGCGCAAACAATGTAAACCAATGTATACTATTTTTGTTAATGCATAATCATGGTTCTACCTACACATGTACTACCTGATCAATAAGAAATTCCTCTTGTTATTCAACAAAACTTGAATTTCCAAGATACACAAGAAGATATCATTGCAGACTTGAATGCCCTTGATTGGAAAGAAAAAACTGACAGTTCCAACCGGTACTGAGAGGGGAGGGCTGAATCAACACCTCTAAAAACTTTTTCTCACTAAATCTAGTGAAGTAAACTTATAGCACTAAAGGCAAGCAGATTTAAGCAAATAATAACAATAAGTAAATAATCACAAAGTGACACCAGATTTATCACGTGGAAACCTGGTTAGGATAAAAACCATGGCTTGATGAGACCTCACAAATTTTGTACTCTCTTGGAATACACCCTGTTAAGAGCCTTCCTGATTAAAGGATAAAAATGCACTTGCTAGATGCGACCCGGTCAAGGATTTGTTACAAAAGGTCTGTTAGGACCTACCTAGTTAAAGGACTTCAAACACCTTGAAAGATGTCACCCAGTTAAGGGATTTTGATACAAGGGACCTATTAGAGTCCATCCAAATACTGGGACTTGTCTATTGTATTTTTCTAGAAAACAATAGAAGTGTGATCTTTACAGATGGCTTTGCTTATCTTGATAAGATCTTTATTTATGCTCAATTAAGAATCATCATCGGTCACCACAGGTGTATTCTCATCTACTATTGTGCTACTTTGCATAATCTTCTATCTCTCTTTCTTAGTTTTCTTTTACCCCTGCTTCTGTAGCATATAGGTTCACTCTTTTTCTTGGCAGAATGAAGACAACTCTTCTTCTCAACAGGCATAAGAATATATACAGTTTTGTTGCTCTAACGTCACCTCAAATGCATGACCTAATCCTGAGATCTTACGAATACATCACTCAGTAAAGTGTTGGTTCACTGAGCAAACATCTAATGCAAGCTCTAGCTTTATCCACTACATGAAGAAAATAGTAGTTGTGTGTCATGCAACCTTTCTTCATAGGAGATAACACTTTGATTTAAAGCCACTGAATCTGGCTTTAAATCCTTCAGTCATGCCTCAAGAAACCATTGATTCTGGCTTTAAATATTTTACCTGCACCTCAAACTGATCACCAAGACAACTCAAGATCACCCAGATTTACTGCAATAAATCTCGGTGGAAAAAGCGGGTTGGAACAGATAGTTGATAGTTGACTATGACTTCCTCAGTTCATACCAAAGTCTTCTAATATATCCAGTTGAGTCCTTTGATCTGTTGCAGTCTCTTTCTTGCCTTACTGGTTGCATTGTCCCAGTTGTGTTATAGCCATTAGTTGGATATTATTGTTAGTTGTACTTGTCTATACCGATTTGTAGTTCAGTCCTTAGTTGATACTGGAATACTCTCTTCCCTAATTGAGTGCATTTTCCAGTTACTGATGCTTAGTGTGGAGACCGATTACAATGGATTACAGTTATTCTTTTCTTTCCAAACTAGCCTCTCTTAATGTATATTTTCTTAAAGCTTTAGCCTGTATAGAGATGACAAATCTCTATCCTATTTTGCCAATCAATGACAATACTTAGACTGGTAGAGAGCTTACCGATTACTATCATTTGATGCTAACAATCTCCCCCTTTGGCATTGATGGAAAAACTCAAAATATTGAAGGGCATTTGGAGTCTTGCATTACTTCCCCAATTTGATGGTGGGTTGCCAATTGTCACAATCTCTCCCCCTTTTTAACAATAATGCCAAAAGACTAATAAAAAAGATGTCCATTCTCTAATCTGCTCCCCCTATGAGCAATAATCTCTTTTCATCAGCTCATAAAAGATAAGGTGTAACCTTCTGTTGAATCATAATGAAGTGATGACTCCCTGTTGATGATTACTGATGATCTGAGAGGGGTATAACCGCCAGTCTATCTCTGAGATACTCAAAAGTACTCTTTCATAATGGCTTTGTAAATATATCAGCAATTTTTTCTTTGGTGGGGACATACTCCAATCTTACTTCTTTATCATGTACTAGTTCCCTCAAGTAGTGATACTTGATGGCACTGTGCTTGGTCTTGGAGTACATAACAAGATTTTTGGATATGTTGATGGCACTGGTACTGTCACAGTGAATTATGATCAATTCACGTACCTATTCCTGAATACCTTCCAGCAATTGTTTGATCCAAATCACCTATGTGCAGTTGATTGCAGCAACAACATATTCAACTTCAGCAGTGGACTGTGAAATGCAATTCTACTTCTTACTTGTCCATGATACAATTCTCCCACCTAGAAAGAATGCACCATCACTTATGCTCTTTATGTCATCAATGTTTCCAGCCCAGTCTGCATCAGTGTAGACTTTTATTTGGAATCCTCCCTTGTGTGGAAACCACAAGCCATATTCCTTGGTTCCTTTTAGATATCTAAAGATTCTCTTTACTGCCATCAGATGTGTTTCTTTGGGATTAGCTGAGAATCTTGCCACTATGCCAACTGCATGAGCAATGTCTGGTATGCTATGAACAGCATACTGCAATTTTCCTATCATGGACCGATACATTGTTTCATTTACTTCTTTGGCATCATCCTCTTTTGATAACTTGAGATTAGTTATCATTGGAGTTCCAACCAGTTTGGATTCTTCTAGTCCAAAAGTCTTAAGAATTTCTTTTATGTACTTGGACTAAGAGATGAAGATACCATATTTTAGTTGATAGACATGTAGTCCCATAAAGAATTTTATGGGTCCAATCATAGACATCTCAAATTATTTCTTCATTTCTTCAACAAAGTCTTTGCTCATCCTGTCATCTCCTCCAAAAATGATGTCATCAACAAAGATTTCAGCAATTAGATTTCCATCTTTTCTGATTTTGAGATACATATTGTTGTTGTCATTGGTTCTTATGAATCCAATGGCCAGAAGGTATGAATGCAACCTTTCATACCAAGCCCTTGGAGCTTGTTTAAGACCATAGAGAGCCTTTTTTAGTCTGTAGACCATATCAGTCTTTTGAGCAGATGTAAATCCTTCTGATTCCTCAATGTAGACCTCCTCCTCCAATATCCCATTGAGGAACATAGACTTCACATCCATCTGGTAAACTTTAAACCTTTTGTGAGCTGCATAGGCAAGAAGAATTCTTACCCCTTCCAATCTAGCCACTGGTGCAAAAGTTTCTCCATAGTCTAGTCCAGCTTCCTGAGCATATCCTTTGCAAACCAGTCTTGCTTTAATCCTGATGACTTTACCATCCTCATTTAGTTTGTTCCTGTAGACCCATTTTGTCCCAATGACATTTTTGTCCTAAGGTCTAGGCACAAGTTCCCATGTATCATTCTTCTCAATTTGTTTGATTTCTTCATCCATGGCCTTGACCCAATTCTCATCTTCCAGGGCTTCTCTAGTGGATTTGGGCTCAACACATGAAAGTAGACAGATGTTCTCTTTGGCCTTCTTCCTGGTCAAGATGTTCCCATGTTTGTCACTAATTATATTGTTAGTAGGATGATATGTGACATACCTTGGAAGAACAGGTCTCTGTTCTCGGTCTGGTTCTTCTGGTGGAGCATTGTCTTCAACATGGTTTGGGATATCAACTGGTTTGCCATCCTATGTCAACCTGTTGGGTTTAGGTAAATTATCTTGCTCTAGATGTCTATCCATGTGTATTTCTCCTTCATCTTCAGTCATAGCTTCATTGAACTCAAATACATTCCCTTCATTTGGGCCTTGAAGACTGTTATGATCATCATGATCAGTCTTCATTTCTGGTTTTGAAGATTCATCAAATTTTACATTGATGCTTTCAACTATCTTCCCTGTTCTTTTGTTCAGACACCAATAGGCCTTACTTTTGGTAGAGTAACCCAAGAATGTTCCCTCATCACTCTTGGGATCAAACTTCCCATAGTACATATCTCTTTTCACGTAGCACTTACTACCAAAGATTTTGAATTAGCCTACACTAGGAGTATGTTTGAACCAAAGTTCATAAGGAGTCTTACTGGCTCCCTTTTTTACTTGAACTTGACTAAGTGTGTAGACTGCAGTACTAATAGCTTCCCTCCAGAAGTGATGAGGCAAATCTTTTTGAATCAGCAATGTTCTAGCACAATCAATCAACATTATGTTTCTTCTTTTTGCTACTCCATTTTGCTGAGGAGTCCTTGGTGCAGATAGTTGTCTTTTTATTCCATGTTCCTCATAGTAGTGAGTGAAATCTTGAGAGGTAAATTCACCTCCTCTATCTGATCTCAAACACTTCAATCTTTTACCGGTCTCTTTTTCCACTCTAGCTTTGTAGATTTTGAACATGTGGAAAGCTTCTGATTTCTCCTTAAGAAAGAGTGTCCATATCATTTTGGAGAATTCATCCACAAAGAGCATAAATTACCAGTCTTCATGGTAACTCTTTGTTCTCATTGGTCCACATAGGTCAGTGTGCACCAGATCTAGAACATTCTTAGTAGAGAAGGACTTACTGCTGAAAGATGTTCCGGTCAGCTTTCCCAACTAACAATCTTTACAAATGCCCTTGATGGGCTTTGTAATCTCAGGAAGTCCTCTTACCATTTTATTTTTTCTCACTTTGACAATACTGTCAAAGTTTATGTGGTAGATCCTCCTATGCCATAACCAGTTGTTGTCTTCTTTGGTCATAAGATAGATTTTGCTTGATTCTCCTTTGATCGAGGCTATGAGACAGGCTCCTTCTATTGAGTCAAGATAGAAAATATTACCTTTTCTCTGTCTACTAGTTGCAACATGAGTTCCGAATTGATTCTTTACTATACAAGAACCTTGTTTGAATTTTAGCAGGAAACCTTTGTTATTCAGTTGTGCAACACTCATCAAGTTGTACTTGAGACCTTCAACCCAGTACACATCTTCACAAACAACATTGTTGCAGAGAGAAATAGAACCTTTACCTTTGATACCACAAGGAGCATTATTCCCAAAGGTAATTGATTCGTTGTCATTGAGCTTGAGGTTGATAAACTTGCTCTTGTCACCGGTCATGTGGTGATTGCATCCACTGTCAATGATCCAGTCATCATATTGATGAGATCTTGATATGAGAGAAACTTCTTCCATTACTGGGCTCTCCTCCTTTATTGCAATAAATTCAATTTCTAGATCCTTTGAGTCTTCAGATTCGTTATCTATGACTCCTTCTACAAGATAGAACTCCTTTGCTTTATTCTTGAACTAGTCTCTTTTATCTTTATGTTCATTATCAGGACATCTTGCAGCAATATGACCTATTTTATTGCAAGAGAAGCATTTCAAAGGGATCTTTCCCTTGTATTTCCCTTTCCCTCTAGGGAATCTTCTTGCAATGAGTGCTTCAAACTCTTCTTGCTCCATCTCTTCTGAGAACAGATTCTCAGCAAGGTTGCCAATCTTACCAGTAGAGTAGTTACTAGTTTCTCTTCCCCTTTTAGTGGAAGAGATATTGGTGGAAGACTTGAAAGCTACTTCTTGAATAGGTAAGCAATTATCAAAATTACTTAATTCAAAGGTAGCCAGCTTACCAATTAGGGAGTCTAGAATGACTTGATCTTTGGTCACCGATCTGAGCTCTTGAATGGAAGAAATCTTGATAGTATACTGAGGTCTGAGAGTTCTTAGTATTTTTCTAATTACTTCCTCTTCACTAAGCTTTCCTCCTGCGCATCTGATGGAATTGATCACTTCTTTGATCCTATTGATGTATTGCTCAATTTCTTCTCCTTCATTCATCCTCATATCATCATACTTTCCTCTGAGGCTTTCGACCTTGGCTCTTTGAACATTAGGATCCCCTCCATAGATTTTTTATAGCTTTCCCCATATATTCAAGGCAGATTCAAGATGTTCAATCTTAGCATAGACATGATCAGGTAGCATGCTAGCTATCATATCCATAGCTATCATGTACTCAGTCTTGATCTTCTATCCATCAGGTGTCAACATTCCAAAAGGTTCAGTGTACTCGGTGGAAACATGATTCTAGTATTGATCTCCAATGGTCTTCATATATAGTTTCATTCTACTTCACCACAAGGTGAATTTTTCCTTTGAAAACTTTGGTCCTTCCTTTCTCATCATCTTGACTTTTTCTTTGAGCTGTTAAGCGGAAAAGTAAACACGACTAGGCTCTGATACCAATTGATAGTCCCAACTGGTGCTGAGAGGGGAGGGGTGAATCAACACCTCTAAAAACTTTTTCTCACTAAATCCAGTGAAGTAAACTTATAACACTAAAGGCAAGTAGATTTAAGCAAATAATAATAGTAAGTAAACAATCACAAAGTGACACCAAATTTATCACGTGGAAACTCGGTTAGGGTAAAAACCATAGTGTGAGGAGACCTCACAAATTTTGTACTCTCCTGGAATACGCCCTGTTAAGAGCCTTCCTGGTTAAAGGATAAAAACACACTTGCTAGCTATGACCCGGTCAAGGGATTTGTTACAAAAGGTCTGTTAGGACTTGCCCGGTTAAAGGACTTTAAACACCTTGAAAGATGTCACCCGATTAAGAGATTTTGATACAAGGGACCTGTTAGAGTCCACCCAAATATTGGGATTTGTCTATTGTAGTTTGCTAGAAAACAATAGAAGTGTGATCTTTACAGATGAATTTACTTAGCCTAATAAGATCTCTATTTGTGCTCAACTGAGAATCATCATGGGTCACCGCAAGTGTATTCTCATCTATTGTTGTGCTACTTTACACAATCTTTTATCTCGCTTTCTCATTTTTCTTTTACCCCTTCTTCTTTAGCATATAGGTTCACTCTTTTTCTCGGCAGAATGAAGACAACTCTAATTCTCAAAAGGCATAAGAATATATACAATTTTGTTGCCCTAAATGTGCCTCAAATGCATGACCTAATCTTGAGATCTTACGAATACATCACTTAGTAAAGTGTTGGTTCACTGAGCAAACATCTTATGCAAGCTCTGGCTTTATCCACTACATGAAGAAAACAACAATTGCATGTTAGGCAACCTTTCTTCATAGGAGATAACACCTTGATTTAAACCGGCTTTAAATCCTTCAGTCACACCTCAAGAAACCATTGATTCCAACTTTAAATCCTTTAAATGTGCCTCAAACCGATCACCAAGACAACACAAGATCACCTGGATTTACTGCAATAAATCCCAGTAGAAAGAGCTAGTTGGAACAGATAGTTGACAGTTAACTATGACTTCCTTGGTTCATACCAGAGTCTTATAATATATCTGGTTGAGTCCTTAGATCTGTTGCAGTCTCTTTCTTGCCTTACCGATTGTATTGTCCCGGTTGTGTTATAGACACTAGTTGGATATTGTTGTTAGTTGTACTTGTCTATACCAGTTTGTAGTTTGGTCCTTGGTTGATACTAGAATACTCTCTTCCCTAATTGAGTGCATTGGCTGGTTACTGATTCTTAGTGTGGAGATCAGTTACAATGGATTACAGTTATCCTTTTCTTGCCAAACTAACCTCTCTTGAGTATATTTTCTTAGAGCTTTAGCTTGTATAGAGATGACAAATCTCTATCTTGTTTTGCCAATTAATGACAATACTTGGACTGGTAGAGAGCTTACCAGTTACTATCATTTGATGCTAACAAAAACCAGTAATCAACAATATCAACAAGTTCTCTTGGTTCTGGAAGAAGAAGAAGAAGACATAGGTGAATGGTTGAGAGGTCTCCCAATTGCTCAAGAAGTTGGGATTGTGAATAGAGTTGTCTAGAGACCCTAAGATTTGAAATTCTAGATTCTTGGCCATACACCAAATTCCAAAGGAAGGAAGGAATACTTGATACTTTCTTTGAAGAATTGCAAAATCTTCAACTTCAAACTACCTACACATCTAGGCCAAAAGCACAGAGTAGACCTCCTTCCCCATCTAGAACTACATCTGACGTCTCTACGTCTAATAGCATTTGGAAAGCCTAACTTTGTCTGGTATTCAAGCCCCTCCTCTTTTGACAATCTTTCCACTGGCTATTATGGCACAACCATGGAGCGTTGCAGTTGGTCCCTTGGCTCTAGCTAGCCATCATGACCTTCTTAAAGGTGCTAAAGACGTTCATCCCAAATTCTCTAGTGATGACAAGGTATTAGTGGAAGAACATTTTAACTCATTTAATGTAGCCACTAGTATATTAACAGTGCAACACAAAGATGTTGCGATTATACTTTTTGTCTAAACCCTCATAAAAGGAGCAACAAAGTGATTCAACCATCTACTAGTTGGGTCCATAACTGATTGGCAGACCATGAAAATTGCCTTTGAAAATCACTTCAAAAGGGTTGATGATGAACATTCTTTATTGGCTCGTCTTACACAAATAAAAAAAAGAAATCCATGTGCCGATGAGGGATTATGTGCCCAGGTACAACAAAATTATTCATAATATCCCTACTGCTAAAAGGCCAACCCCGGAGAACTAACAATGTTTTTTAGTAAATTCCATGCCTCTAGATATTGGTTTTCAACTCAGAAGGAATAGGCTAGTAGATTTGTCAACTGCTCAAAGTCAAGTGACCCAGTTAGATGATTATTTGATTACAATGGGAAAATGGAAGAAAGATCTTCAATCTCTGCCTTCTCAAAACTCTACCTCTTCTTCAGACCCAGTTGTTCAAAGGTTAATGAATGATATGATTGCCTTGAAAAGACAATTTCCAAAACAAGGATCAACTTACTCCCCTGTATATCAAGATGCTAATAGGAAACAACCTGGTCAGTGGCATGGTAAAACTCCCCTTCTACCCTCAACTTAACCTAGACTAGCCCTTGAAGCTTCGTCTAGAGAGGGACATTTCTAAGGTTTTAGGATTTAAATAAATATTTTACTTATTTAAAGGATTTTTGGTCAATTTATTAAATAATTAATAAATTTTGGGGGGATGATGTTTAAATAAGATTTAAACATTTTTGGAAGGGATTTCTTAATTAAATATTTTTAATTAAAATCGGAGGAATTAATGGCATTAAAATAAATAATTAATTAATTAACAAATGATGATGTCATCAAGGGTTTTCGAAAAATAAAAATAGTTTTATTTTCTAAAGGATTTTTAGGTGTCTTAGGTTGACCTATTAAATGTTTAATCGAGAGGTCAAGTTTTTAGGGAGACCTCTCGGTTTGCTAAGACTATAAGTAGGATAGTAGCAATAGTGAAAGGGTTGAAATTTTTTGGAAAGGAACTAGTTACTTTTTCTATTTTTAGTTTAATTTCTCTAAAAAATATTAGATGAATCAAGTTTCCTGTATAAAACTGATATATTTACTTGTTTTTTGCCTGTGCTACAAAGATGATGAATATATATGTGGTTATATTTCAAATTTGTGCTATTTGAAATAAATGGATGGATGATTTGTGTCAACATTTTAATTCATTCTGTATTGTGTTGAGAAAGTTCCAACAGTAGCTTGAAAACATCAACTGTCTTTGTCTAGTCTTCAATTTCACAATTTATTCTTTAATATTTTTATCCTTGAAGTGATATTAGTAGTAGAAAACTATGAATTTTTTTGCTATTGTTTATCTTATTTACTTTTCTGGAACAATGTAGGAAAAGTTTATCATCTAGGAATGATATAGAAACCTTTTGAGGCATTCAGGTTAAAATCTAAAACTGCAAGTTATTAATTGATATTTATTAAAAATCAATTCTATGGAGTTGTACCTAGGTTAAAATTCGGAGGGAAGTGGTTTAAAAATAACACTTACCCAACTGTTAGTGATTGTTTGTCTTTTAATGGGTGATATAGTAATTGTTGTAAGAAAGATTTAATGAAAGACAAATCTGTTTACTAATAGATTTTTGGAGTCTCTATTGGGGAGTGCAAATAGTGTAGACCAATGTATACTATTTTTGTTAATGCATAATCATGGTTCTACCTGCAGATGTACTACCTAATCAACAAGAAATTCCTCTTGTTATTCAACCAAACTTGAATTTCCAAGATACACAAGAAGATATCATTGCGGACTTGAATGCCCTTGCTCGGAAAGAAAAAACTAGTAATCAACAATATCAACAAGTTCCCTTGGTTCTGGAAGAATAAGAAGAAGACAAAGGTGAATGGTTGAGAGGTCTCCCAATTGATCAAGAAGTCGAGATTGTGAATAGAGCTGTCCGGAGACCTTAAGATTTTAAATTCTAGATTCTCGGCCATACACCAAATCCCAAAGGAGGGAAGGAATACCTGATACTTTCTTTGAAGAATTGAAAAATATTAAACTTCAAACTACCTACACATCTAGGCCAAAAGCACAGAGTAGACCTCCTTCCCCATCTAGAACTACATCTGACGTCTCTATGTCTAATAGCATTTGGAAAGCCATAACTTTGTCTAGTAACCAAGCCCCTCCTCTTTTGACAATATTTCCACTAGCTATTATGGCACAACCATGGGGCATTGCAGTTGGTCCCCTGGCTCTAGCTGGCCATCATGCCCTTCCTAAAGGTGCTAAAGATGTTCTTCCCAAATTCTCTAGTGATGGCAAGGTATCAGTGGAAGAACATTTTAACTCATTTAATGTAGCCACTAGTATATTGATAGTGCAACACAAAGATGTTATGGTTATACTTTTTGTCCAAACCCTCATAGAAGGAGCAACAGAGTGATTCAACCATCTACTAGTTGGGTCATAACTAATTGGCAGACCATGAAAACTGCCTTTGAAAATCACTTCAAAAGGGTCGATGATGAACATTCTTTATTGGCCTAGCTTACACAAATGAAAAAAAGAAATCCATGAGCCAATGAGGGATTATGTGGCCAGGTACAACAAAGTTATTCATAAGATCCCTACCGCTAAAAGGCCAACCTCGAAGAACCAACAATGTTTTTTAGTAAATCCATGCCTCTAGATATTGGTTTTCATCTTAGAAGGAATAGGCCAGTAGATTTGGCAATTGCTCAAAGTCAAGCGACCAAGTTAGAAGATTATTTGATTACAATGGGAAAATGGAATAAAGATCTTCAGTCTCCGCACTCTCAAAACTCTACCTCTTCTTCAAACCCGGTTGTTCAAAGGTTAATGAATGATATGATTGCCTTGAAAAGACAATTTCCAAAACAAGGATCAACTTACTCCCCTGTATATCAAGATGCTAATAGGAAACAACCTGGTTAGTGGCATGGTAAAACTCCCCTTCTACCCTCAACTTAACCTAGACTAGCCCTTGAAGCTCCGTCTAGAAAGGGGGTCATGTGTTCTTTTCATTTGACAACAGATCATGATGGTGATACATGCTCGGATATGATGAGACATGTTCAAATGGAAGAAACTAAAGATGTATTAGGAGAAGTAAAGGTAGAAGAAATGGCTCAAGAGCAACTTGGTGACTCCAGCTCGTTTTACCTAGAATATGAATCAAACTTTGAAAGAGGAGATATTTTAGTCACTCTTGAAGATTCAACATGTGTTATTCTTACCCACAATCAAAAGTCTCCTAAATACACTCCACTGACATCAAATACTATTCATAAGAGTAAAGAACCTATAAGTAATGTACCTTCTTCAAATTCAAAAGTCCCTGATTTCAAAATTTTGCAAAAAGATGCTCGAATCTCGTCATTTGATATTGTTGAATTTTGCAAATCTTCTGCTATGCAAATTTCACTTGCTGATTATTTAAGATTGAACCCTAAGGAACTTGACAAGTTAATTAAATATGTCAAGGGTGAATCTCCAGATTATTCTCATTCTAATCAAAGTACAACTAATTAAACTAACACATTTGTTCAGCCTCCTGTAGTCGTTCCTCCTACCATTGTAGACCAAAGCAATTCATCTAAAACCTCTACCTCAAAAACTAATTGTGATATACATGAAACCTAAAAGCTTGAACCTTTCTATATTTCTTTGCTCCTTAATGGTTTTAAATTGAGCAATTGCATCATAGATTCAGGAGCATCCGATAACATTATGTTATCTTCAGTTGCTAAAGCCCTTGGCTTAACTCCAACAAAAATGTTTGGAAGGTGTTATTCGATGGATGGTAAACAAGTGCCCTTAATAGGTCAAGTAAAAGATGCTCACACTGTCCTAGCTACTTATCCAGATAAGAGATTAAAATTGACAATTGTTGTGGCTGATATTCCAACAAGTTACATAATGCTTTTGAGTAGGACCTTTTGTAGAGATATGGGTGGAGAAATTAAGATGGACTGGTCAGAAGCAGTCATCCCTGTAGGAAAGAAGAAGGTTAAGCTAGAACCTGAGGCAAAGAACAAGTATATGGTCTTTCCTTCTAACGATCTAAAAGCTCAAATTCGATATCAAGAGTGCAAATTTGGGAATTATCTAATCTTATCTAATGAGTCTCCCTTGGTTTCAATGGTTCAAGATGAGATTTATCAAATTTGGTCTATGGAATTTGATGGTAGTTGTGCTAATGTTGGATCTAGGTCAGGGGTAGTGCTTAAAGGCCCTGATGGAGAGTATTTATCTTTTTCCTTCAAGCTATATTTTAAGAACACTAATAACACTGCTAAGTACAAAGCCTTGTTGTTGGGTTTGCAAGAGGAAAAATCTCACAGAATTAAAATTCTTGTTGTAAGAGGTGATGTTGAGTTGATAGTCAAACAACTGAAAGGTCAGTTCATAGTAAATAATGAATAGTTAAAGCATTATAGAGATTTTATTTGGAATGAAATTGAAGCTTTTGATGCCTTTTCTATAGAATCAATCCCAAGAAGCTTAAATTCAAGAGTTGATTCTTTAGCAATTTTAGCTTCCTTATTGCTTCCTCGTCCTGATTTTAAAACAGACACTTACAGAATAGAGATGATTTACATACCTGCATTTCCTAACAATATTGAACATTTGCAAGTGTTTGAAGATGATGCTAGTATAAATGACTTTATGGCATGCGTAGAGGTGTTTTCATCTACTTATTTTGAAGGTTCAGGTGAAACATGTGAAGAATCTAATTCTAAAACACATTCATCAGAGGAAGTAGTTCAGTTAAAAGGTAACAAGATTCTTAAAGGCCTAATTTCACTTGAAAATTTATTCTCTATAAGAGATGATAGATACATCTCAAGAGAAGGAGGTCCACTATTGGATACAATTGTCTAATTGTGTGTTGTCCTTGATGTCACACAAATGTCATATAAATTATCACTCTGTGTCTATCGAGCTCAGTTGGTCAGCTAAGTGATTTTTAGTGTTTGCCGAGATCACTCAGGGTCAAAGGAAAATATGGCAGAAAATAGTGTTAACCGAGCTTCCATGGTTAATGAAGAAAAGTTAGTGTTTACCGAGCTCACTTGGTCTCCAAAGGATGTTGCAGAATTTGTAGTGGTAACTGAGATTCATTCAGTCAACAAAGGAAATCTTTTCAGGATCAGTGTTTACCGAGCAAGGTTGTCTAATGAAGGATTTTGTTAATTTTGAGAAATAAAGTTTATTTATTCCAGCCGATTGAGGTAATGATTATTAGTGTTTGTAATGTGTATATGAGCTGACTTAACAATCTAAATGATATATATAAAAGGTCAAGTTGAGAATTCAATGTGTGGATGTGTGAATGGATGGATGAGCAAACATGCAAATAAATTGCTCATTTTGAAGGAAGGTGTGTGTGAATTTTGAAGGATGGCTAGATATCCTTGAGGAGTAGCGAAGATATATTTGATCAAGAAGGATCTAGTGAAGTAGAATAGAGATCTGTAATCAGTAATTAAGTTGCATCTTATTCAAGTCATTTCATTATTACTTTCTTACCATTGTAGCAGTGATTTCAAAATCTCTTAACAGAGTTGGTTTAACAACCATTTTGTAAATCCTCTAACAAGGTGATAGTTCTATTGAATTGTTTCAAAGACCTCTTACAAGGCCACTCCTAATAGGGTGATTAAATCCTCTAACAAGGTCACACCTAACAATGTGTTTTGTAACCTTTAACTGGGTTGGCTCCTAACATGGCTCACTTCAAAAGAGTGAAAAATAGTAACTACATTGGTGGTTTTCCCAGATTGGGTTTTCACATTAAATTTGGTGTCACATGTGTTCATGTTATTTTCTTTATGCATGCATGTTAATCACTAATGAATGCTTAAGATCAGATATAATTAACACTCACTGCAATAACCGAGTTACAACATTTCTCTGTATGTTTGCCAAGTAATAGTAGTAAATGATTTAATAAGACATCTAAGGGATCTATGGTAATATTTTTGTGGTTAACTGATTCACCCCCCCTCTCAGTTACTCCATCTATATTTCCAGCAATTGGTATCAGAGCATTTGGTGCTTGCAGGAAGGGTTTCAAGGACCTAAGCTAAAGATCGGGATGTCTTACAAGAGAGAAATTCCAAGGCTTAACAGAGATAACTTTTTAGCATGGAAAGGACTCATGAGACTTCATCTGGCTTCCATTGGTGATTCAGGATGCAAATATCTTGATGAAGAATATACAACTCCTACTGGCACATTATCTGTTGAAGACATTACAGAGAAAAAGAACCATAACACCATGATGATAGACATTGCATCACCTCTCAGCTATGAAGAATTTGATGAGATCAAAGACTACAAAACTGCTTATGCAATGTGGAACAAGCTAAAGAAAATTTATGGTGGTGGTGACAATGTGAAGAGAGCCAAAGCAGAAAGCCTAAGAGGATAGTTTGATCAGATGAAAATGAGAGAAGATGAAAACATTGCAAAATATGTTGAAAGGATCAAGGCAAGTGTTAGTGCAATCAGAGCTTCTGGAGGAACAATTGATGATGAAACTATTATAAGTAAGGTTCTCAGAACATTACTCCCTATCTATGCAATAAGAGTATCTGCTATTCAAGAAAGAAGATGTGAAGAAAATCACAATATAACTTTGGATGCCTTAGTGGGAAGATTGACAGCCTTTGAGTTGGATAACTATGACAACTATGTTCCAACTTCCAAAAATATTGAATCAACATTTGAGGCCAAACTTTCACTTAAGAAGGGCAAGAAAATAAAGGACATCCAGTCAGAGAGTGAAGAAGAATCAGAGGAAAGTTCTGATAGTGATCTTGAAGTTATTGAAGCATTACTTGCAAAGAAATATTCTAGAGGCAGAGGTAAATACAAAAGTAAAACTCCCTTAATCTATTTTTCATGTGAAGAAATTGGTCATATTGTAGCTAGGAGCCCAAACAAGGAAAGCAAGGATGAGAAGAAAGGTCACAAGTATAATGGCAAGAAGAATTTCAAATCATTCAAGGATAAAGGTAAGAAAACATGTTTTATGGCTAAGGATTCTGATAATAGTGAAGATGAAATTATCTACATTGCTGTAAAAGATGAATCTGATGATGATGAAGATAAGATGGCACTTATCTCTCATGTAAGCAAAAATGATACATGGATCATAGACAGTGGATGTTCACATCATATGACTAGTGACAAAACAAAGTTTAAACACCTTGAAGACTATGATGGTGGTAATGTAAGGTTTGGAAACAATGAACCTTGTTGCATAAAAGGAAGAGGATGAATCTCATTAACCAAAGAACTTATATGTGATAATGCATATTGGGTTGAAGGACTAAAGCATAATCTTCTAAGTGTAGCACAACTAATCAACATTGGATTCAAGGTTGAATTCATGCATGGCAAAGCAAGACTGCTGGATGACAAGGGAAAACTGATTGGATCAGGCAAACAAACCAAAGGTAACTTGTTTTATCTTGATCTCAGTGAATGCTCATGTTTTATTGCTCAAATTGAAGAAATTTGGTTATGGCACAAAAGGTTATGTCATGTAAATTTTGATAACATGGTGAAAATAAGCAAATTCAAGAAAGTAAGAGGCATTCCTACTTTGAAGAAACCTGATGTTGGTCTATGCAAGAATTGTCAGATTAGTAAAATGGGAAAGACTAGCTTTAAAAGTAAAAACTATCAGTCTGAAGATATTTTGGAAATTGTGCATACTGATTTGTGTGGACCTATTGGAATTGAGAGCTATACTAGAGAAAAATTCTTTATTCTCTTTGTTGATGACTACTCTAGAATGATGATTGTTATGTATCTAAGAGAAAAGTCAGAAGCATTTGAGAAATTCAAATGGTATTTGGCAAGAGTAGAAAAGGAAACAGGGAAAAGAATGAAGTGCTTGAGATCAGACAGAGGTGGTGAATTCATCTCCCATGAATTCAATAATTTTTGTATTGAAAGAGGAATCAAAAGACAGGTATCAGCCCCAGGAACTCCTGAGCAGAATGGAATAGCTGAAAGGAGGAAAAAATATATCATGGATTGTGCAAGGACTCTAATGATTGAAAAGAACATTGCTATGAAATACTGGAAGGAAGCTATTAGCATTGCAGTTCATACCTTAAACTGAGTACAGTTGAAGAAAGACACATTCAAAACTCCTTATGAGTTATGGTATGGCTATAAACCCAATGTAAGTTACCTAAAAGTATTTGGTAGTAAGTGTTACATCTTAAAAGAATCTAGAAAAGGAAAATTTGATGTGAGAAGTGATGAAGGAATATTTTTGGGATATTCTTGCAAGAGTAAGGCATATAGATGTTTGAATTTGTCTACTCACAAAATCATAGAAAGTGCACATGTGAAAGTTGATGAGTTTGCAGAAAAGACTAAAGAAGAAAGCAAAAAGGAACTAGAGGATTACAAGAGACTTGTTTACATTGAACCTGATACATTACCAAACACATTTGTCAATAAGGAGACTACATCTACCGAGCCCAGTACAGTAACCGAGTCACAAGAAGAAGTTCAAACCGAGTCACAAGAAGAAGTTCAAACTGAGTCACAAGGACCCGA
Organism: Chamaecyparis obtusa; assembly: GCA_027943335.1. Lineage (NCBI taxonomy): Eukaryota > Viridiplantae > Streptophyta > Pinopsida > Cupressales > Cupressaceae > Chamaecyparis > Chamaecyparis obtusa. The sequence continues at coordinate 1,932,832 of BSBK01002532.1, forward strand.
GTCTCAGTCTGAAGCTATCGAGCCAATATCTACCGAGCCTAAGCAACCAGAACCTGAAGATGAAATTCAAGAAGATGACAATGTAACTCATTCAAGAGGCAAGGAACCTGTATTGGCCAAGTATGTCAGGAGGCATCATACACCAGATCAGATTATTGGAAACAAATCAGAAGGTACTATGACAAGAAGTAAACTAAAAGGTACATGTTTACTTGCTGATTTTGAACCTAGAAATGTCAAAGATGCATTGGAAAATGAAAGTTGGATTGAGGCTATGAATGAAGAAATAAAACAAATAGAGAAGAACAAAACATGGACTCTTGTACCTAGGCCTAAAGATAAAAATGTAATTGGAACAAAATGGGTATTTAGGAATAAGTTAAATGAAGATGGTCAAGTATCAAGAAATAAATCTAGATTGGTGTGTAAAGGATATTCTCAAGAAGAAGGCATAGATTATGGTGAGACTTTTGCTCCTGTTGCAAGGTTAGAAGGTGTAAGAACTCTACTTGCATATGCAGCACATAAAGGATTTAAGGTTTATCAAATAGATGTAAAATCTGCATTTCTCAATGGTATTCTTGATGAAGAAGTCTACATTGAGCAACCTGAAGGTTTTATTGATCCAGACAAAAGGAATATGGTCTACAAGTTACACAAAGCATTGTATGGTCTAAAACAAGCCCCTAGAGCATGGTATGAAAGATTACATAACTATCTTATTCAGATTGGTTTCAAAAGAGCTAATGATAACAGTAGTTTGTACATCAAGGAAGGACTAAATAACAAAATTGTTTTGGCAAAAATATTTGTGGATGATACTGTGTTTACAGGTAATGATGATCAATGCAAAGAATTCTTAAAGAAAATGAACAAAGAATTTGAAATGTCTATGTTTGGTCAAATAAAGTTCTTTGTTGGTCTTTAGATTCAGTAGAGCAAGAACGATATCTACATTACTCAGTCTAAATACATCAAGGAAATACTTAAGAAGTTTGGTATGGAAGATTCAAAACCAGTTGGTACCCCCGTGTGTACTGGACTAAAGCCTACCAAAGATGATGATTCAAAAGAAGTAGATCAGACCTTATATAGATCAATGATTGGAAAATTACAGTATGTAGTTCATACAAGGCCTGATATTGCCTTAGCAGTTGGTATAGTAGCAAGATTCTCAGCAAAACCCAGAGAAAATCATATGATGGCAATCAAAAGAATCTTGAGATACTTGAAAGGAACTGAAGATTATGGCTTGCGGTATAAATTTGGAGGCAATCTGGACTTAAAAGTGTTTACTGATGCTAATTGGGCAAGAAACATTGATGATAGAAAGAGTACAAGTGGTGGAGCATTCTTTTTTGGCAAGAGGTTGGTATCTTGGACCAGTAAAAAGCAAAATTGTACATCCCAATCCACAGCAGAAGCTGAATATGTTGCTGCAGCAGTAAACTACTCTAATATTGTTTGGTTTAAATAGTTATTGGAAGGCATGAAGGTTGAGATCAAAGAACCAATTGTTATGTTTTGTGATAATACAAGTGCAATAAATATTTCAAAGAATCCAGTAATGCATTCCAAAACCAAGCACATTGCTATAAAATATCACTTTGTCAGAGAATTAGTGCAGGATAAGGAAATCAGATTGGAATATGTTCATACAAAAGAATAGATTGTAGATATATTCACCAAGCCACTACCTAAGTATGCATTTTTGTATCTAAGAGGTAAGTTAGGGGTCATTCCCCTATCTGAAGTTCACTAAATAAAGTTTTAGTGATGCATCAACCAGAGCATGTTGAAGATCAGTCAGTTGATGCAGCATAGTCAAAGAATCATTGCATATGAATCAGTACTCAAGGTACATTGATATTCACCTGGTATGTGTTGTCTTCGGCATGTGTTGTTAAAGAGGGAGAGTTTTCTGTCATATCTCAAGAAATTTCTCTAAGAGGGAGAAGTTAAGAGGGAGAGTTTACAGTCAGAGAGAGAAGTTTGCAGACAGGAAAAGCTTACACTGACAGAAGGAGTTCTCATAGATGAGAATCAGAATGAAACTAAGGATATGTTCCTTACTCTATGTTTTCTTTGAAATTTCATTGTGCTATGACATGTTGTGTTTCCATCAATGCCAAAGAGGGAGATTGTTGGATACAATTGTCTAATTGTGTGTTGTCCTTGATGTCACACAAATATCATATCAATTATCACTCAGTGTCTATCGAGCTCAGTTGGTCAACTAAGTGATGTTCAATGTTTGCCGAGATCACTCGGGCATCAAAGGAAAATATGGCAAAAAATAGTGTTAACCGAGCTTCCATGGTTAACGAAGAAAAGTTAGTGTTTATCGAGTTCACTTGGTCTCCAAAGGATGTTGCAGAATTCGCAGTGGTAACCAAGATTCATTCGGTCAACAAAGGAAATCTTTTCAGGATCAGTGTTTACTGAGCAAGGTTGGCTAATGAAGGATTTTGTTAATTTTGAGAAATAAAGTATATTTATTCCAGCTGACTGAGGTAATGATTATTAGTGTTTGTAATGTGTATATGAGCCGACTTAACAATCTGAATGATATATATAAAAGGTCAAGTTGAGAATTCAATGTGTGGATGTGTGAATGGATGGATGAGCAAACATGCAAATGAATTGATCATTTTGAAGGATGGCTAGATATCCTTGAGGAGCAGCGAAGATATATTTGATCAGGAAGGATCTAGTGAAGCAGAACAGAGATCTGTAATCAGTAATTCAGTTGCATCTTATTCAGGTCATTTCATTATTACTTTCTTACCATTGTAGCAGTGATTTCAAAATCTCTTAACAGAGTTGGTTTAACAGCCATTTTGTAATTCCTCTAACAAGGTGATAGTTCTATTGAATTGTTTCAAAGACCTCTTACAAGGCCACTCTTAACAGGGTGATTAAATCCTCTAACAAGGTCACACCTAACAGTGTGTTTTGTAACCTTTAACTGGGTTGGCTCCTAACAGAGCTCACTTCAGAAAAGTGAAAAATAGTAACTAGTTACATTGGTGGTTTTCCCAGATTGGGTTTCCACGTTAAATCTGGTGTCACATGTGTTCATGTTATTTTCTTTATGCATGCATGTTAATCACTAATGAATGCTTAAGATCAGTTATAATTAACACTCACTGCAATAACTGAGTTACAACATTTCTTTGTATGTTTGCCGAGTAATAGTAGTAAATGATTTAATAAGACATCTAAGGGATCTGTGGTAATATTTTTATGGTTAACTGATTCACCCCCCCTCTCAGTTACTCCATCTATATTTCCAACATCCACACCCTGAAGTTTTGAAGGAGTATGATAAAATCAATATTGGAGATGAGACACAACCAAAGTGGATATCTATAGGTAAGACTTTATCTTCTCAGGAAAAGGAAAGACTCCAAGTGTTGTTGACTACTTATATAGATGTATTCCCTTGGAATTATAATGACCTAAAGGATTTTAGAGGTTGGAGTTTTAGTCATAATATACCCCTTAAACTAGAGTCTAAACCTTTCAGGAAAAAGCTACGTAGTTATAACCTCGAGGTATCAGAGGCCATACTTAGTGAGGTAGATAAAATGTTGAAGGCAAGAATCATATACCCAATTCACTATTCAACATGGATTGCAAATATTGTCCTAGTGAGAAAGAAGAATGGTGAAACAAGGATTTGCATGGATTTTCGCAATCTGAATCAAGCTAGCCTGAAAGACAATTATGCCTTACCAAAGATGGAACATGTTTTATAGACTATTTCCAGGTCTGAAATCATGTCAATGCTTGATGGATTCTCAGGATACAATCAGGTTAGTGTGGCAGAAGATGATAAACACAAAACTACTTTTACTACACCTTGGGGAACATTTGCATATAATAGAATGCCCTTCAGTCTGATAAATGTTAGGGCGACTTTCCAAAGGGCTATGGATTCTTCTTTTGCTGACATAAAGAATAGAATCATTGTGATATACCTTGATGATCTAACAGTCTATTCCAGGAGGTGAAAGCATCACCTCAGAGATCTTCGATGTGTTCTTGAAAGGTGTCAAGACCATGGTATTTCTCTCAACCCCAAAAAGTCTATCTTTTGTGTTACGGAAGGTAAACTATTAGGTCATATTGTTTCTAAGGAAGGAATCAGAATTGATCCTAAGAGGGTAAAATCTATTCAGCAGATTGGTCTTTTGTCAACTAGGATTGGGGTTAAGTCTTTTTTTGGTCAGATTAATTTTTTGCGAGCATTTATACTAGATTTATCTAAATTTACTAGACATATCGTAGGGATGATGAGTGAAAAGTAGCCTTTCAAATGGACTGAAGTTGGTAAAAAATCATTCAATGATATTAAGAGTGCAGTGGCAACTGCTCCTTCTTTAGTTTATCCTGATTATAAAAAAGATTTTATCATTTATTGTTATGCCTCTGATAATTCATTATAAGGAATACTAACTGAAAAGATTGATTCTGAGAATGAAGCACCAATTGATTTTGTGAGTACCCCTCTTAAAAAGCATGAGCTCAAGTATTCAACCATTGAAAAACAAGCTTTTGCGATAGTCAAAGTTGTTAAACAATTCATATTTTATATTCTCCATTCTCATTTTGTGGTATTTGTTCTTGATTCTGCTATAAAAAGCCTACTCACCCAACAAGTAATAGCTATGAACAAAAGGGCGGCATGAGTAACTAAAATACAAGAGTATGATTAGACAATAAGACCCACTAAACTGGTTAGAGGAAGGGGAGTATGTAAATTCATAGCCAAAAATTCAAAAGAAATTGAAGAGCCTAGGAATGAGGTATCTAATGCATTATTAGTTAGCTTAACTAATCCTTGGTTTTGTGACATAACATATTATCTAACCTATGGAGAATGCCCTGCATGGTTAACCCCAAAAGAAAGATGTAATTTGAGACTCCAAGCAGCCAAATACGTGATATGGCAGGGTACATTGTTTAAAAGGGGTGTTGACAGAACTTTCCTCAGGTGTGTGGATAAAGAACAACAGACACAGTTATTAAGAACCTTTCATGAGGAAGCCCATGGGGGACATTTTTCTTCTTCAGTCACTGCTTTTAAAATCCTTCACAATTGTTTCTCTTGGATGGGGATGTTCAAAGATGCCTATACATATGTCAGAAAGTGTGAGAAGTGTCAATTGTTTTTTGGAAAACCTCAATTGGCAACATTACTTTTGAAACTTGTTGTTGTGGATGAACCCTTCAAGCAGTTGGGACTAGATTTTGTTGGCACAGTTAATCCTCCATCAAGTGTCGATGATGTCTACATTCTAATAGCAACAAACTATTTCACCAAATGGGTTGAGGCTATTCCAACCAAAAAAGCAAACTCTCAGTTGGTGTGTGATTTCTTGAAAAATAATATTCTGGTGCATTTTGGAGTTCCTCAAAAGATTGTAATAGATAATGCTACATATTTCTCATCCCAAGAGTTAACTCTTTTATGTTATGATCATAGTATTTCCTTGTCCCATTCATCAGATTATTTTCCACAAGGTAACAGGCAAGCGGAATCAGGCAACATGAATATGGTAGCTATTATGAAGAAATTGGTAGATGACAATGGTAAAAATTAGCATAAAAATATTTTTGAGGCTCTTTGGGCAGACATGATCACCCCAACAAGAGCTATCAGCATGGCACCTTTTGAATTAGTGTATGGGGTGGGTGCTCAAGTATCTCTTCCCTTGGAATTATCGGCAATAAAACTACAAACTGCTATTGAGGATCAAGCTTTCAGAGATTCTTTAGAGAAAAGAATCATGTATTTGCATAAACTTGAAGCAGATAGAGAGGCACTAGTAGATAGAATCACATAACATCAAGTTAGGGCCAATAATATATTCAACAGGAAGGCTCAGCCTTGGAAATTCATGAAGGGAGATGAAGTGTTACTTTGGGATAAAAGAAAAGAACCTAAAGGAGCTCATAGTAAGTTTGAATCTCTTTGGAAGGGACCTTTCCTCATTAAAGAAGAGTTGGGATCTAATGCTTTTAAACTGGCCTATCCTAATGGATCCATCTTGTCATTCTCTTACAATGGGCAAGATTTAAAGCTTTGAGTCTCTAGTGTGTAAATCTTTGTACATATTAGGTTTAGGTGTTTTTCCTGTCTAATTTTTGGTGTGTTGGTTTCACCCTTTCATTTTTGCGTAACTAGAGTTCTGAGTTCTTTGCCTTTTATCAAAAGCAGTCCCAAGTAGGAGCCAATGTTAGTCCAAGTTTAGTACTTGTTCTTCTTTTCTTTATTTTCATCTTGCGTCAGTTGGATCTCTCCTTTTTATCACCGTTTACTTGTTTTGTGTCTATCTAAGTTTAGTCATTTCAAAGTCATTAGTATTTTGGGTCATGATTTGATTTTGAGCCTTTAAGTTATTGGTAAACAATTTTTTCTTGAACACCTTCAAACATGCTTGAGCTTTGTTCACCCCTATTCAAGGTTGTTCATAATGAATTCTTTACTTTTGAAAATATGGCAGGTTCATCAAAAAAATGAAGGAAATCAATCAGTTGTCAAGTCATGAGGAGAGCTGACACATTAATTATGGATTTGCGACACATCATTATAGTTGAATTAAGAAGCGGCAAAATCTGGAGGATAAAAGTTCTTAAACTACATTGAATAGTCTTGAACAACTTTGAACAGTCATGAACTTTGTTCTTTCATGTTCAAAAAAATACCCAAAGGAGATTTTGAAGGAAAAGGGAATCTTGTGATAGCTCAGTGAGCGAGACCCACAATAGGGTATGCATTTAATGCTAATAAATGGAAAGAGGGTTTTCACGTCTAAGATGTCCAAATAATCATTATTTTTACTGACATAAGGATTTGCGTAATTAGTAATTATGGATTACATGCCTAGGTTGTCAAATCAAATCTTCTATCATCACCTTCGTAAAGATTTGTAATAAATGATTAAGCTCTCATGCTTCTCCTATTTAAGTTGAGTTATACGCCCAAAGTCCTAAGCATTTTGTTGTTAAGAAATTGGCAGGCAGAGGTAAGGGCTTTAGAGCTCCTGTGATCAGTAATTTCTGGAGAAGTAAGGTGAGTCTAGCTATTTTTCCCCTGATATTTTCAAATTTAGTAAGCAGGACAATGAATAGAAAATTTAAGGCTCTGTAATTATGAAGTCAACTTTTCATCTATTTGGGAATATTTAAAGTTTGGCGTGTGATGGTCCTATAATATCAGACACAAATTTAGAAAATTATAATGTAGAAGGTCTGCCGGCCCATCTTCTAAATTCCTTTGAGGGTAATCCAACTTTAGAAATTCTACACAATGGGTTATGCTCAGCCGCAACTTTCCCTCCCACTTTTGTATGCCCTGAGTTAATCCTTGAATGTATAAAAAATTATGACGCATGAACAAAATCTATTAAAAAGAAAGATGGTAGCGTCCTTATGTCTGTCAATAGGGAAATGGTGTCTTTGGCATTGCAACTCCCAGAAAAGACTTTCTCTCCTATTTCAGTTCCTGTCAAAGATATCGTTAGCAAGTATGTTCAAAAAACTCCAAAGACTAGAAAAGTGAAAAGCATGACCAAGATCTTTGCCAATGTGAAAACAGGGAAGTGGACTGTCGAAGTAGCCACTTACAGACCGAAAGAAGGAGAACAAGAAGTCAAAGCTGAGGACTTTGAAGTCACAAAAGTTGAGCTGGGGACCATGGATCATGCAGGTAAAAACCATTTGTTCAAAGAAATGACTTAACAAATGATGTATACTTCATGGCAGGATGTTAAAGAAAAGAAGGAATTAAAGCAGACAATTATGACATTATCTCAATTTATTAATACTTTCTGCAGTTTTGATGCAACTCCCCTGATTCAGTCTCCCCAAATTTTTGACCCAAACACCACTGGGAGCAAAAATTTGTTGAATCAAGTTCAATTTGGCTGAGCTCTGGTGTCTTTAGTAGATGAATGGATGAATGAAGTCATCAATAGTGGTCTCAAATACATTAAAGATGCTCAAGCCATTATCCATGATGCTGAAACTCTAATATGAGAGATGCAAGCACAATGACAAGTATGGGACAAAGAAGAAGAAAATTGGATTTCTATTATGTCAAATTTTCTAGACATTGAGAAGTATGGGTTCATTAAGTTATGTACTAAAAAATCTGTGAAAACCCCTGAGGAATCCACTTTCTTTATCCTAAGAAGAAATATTAGCTAGTGTATTACAACTATTAGGAGCACCATAGCTGAAACTAAAGACTATGAAAATGATATCAAACAGCTACAGAAAACCATGCTAAATGAGTTGAAGGTAATTAACTTCGCTCATGTATATACAACCAATTATGGTGAGGAGAAATTAAAGGTAGCTCTGGAAGTATTCGAAGCTACTATGAACAAAATCAAGGAAAAGGTTAACCCAGAGGCCTCAAATTTTACCCAAATGGCTAGAATTGAGTCCCTGCTATGTTTGTGCATAGATCAACTCCCAGTAACAATTGAGAAGGTTAAAAAGATGAAATGGACCAAAGAAGATTCAATGATGAGGATTCTAAATATGAAGATTCCTCATTTGCCGCTCACCAAGGAGCTCATTCAGGCGTATAAACAATGGGAGGTGACTCATCCTATTGTAGATGAAGGAGAAAATCCTGTTGGTGGCGAGGAACATGTTGTTGACAAGGAGCATGATGTGGAGATTTAGTTATCTTTCTCATTGCATGAAAAACTATTAAGGACATGTGTCCATTTTACTTTGGTTGACCTATTAACTGTTTAACCGAGAGGTCGGGTTTTTAGGGAGACCTCTCAGTTTGCTAAGACTATAAGTAGGATATTAGCGAAAGAAAAAGGGTTGAATTTTTTTGGAAAGGAACTAGTTACTTTATCTATTTTTAGTTTAATTTCTCTGAAAAACATTAGATGAATCGGGTTTACTGTTGAAAATTGATATATTTACTTATTTTTTGCTTGTGCTGCAAATACGGTGAATAATATGTGGTTATATTTCAAATCTGTGCTATTTGAAATGAATGGATGGATGTTCTATGTCAACATTTTAATTCATTCTATGTTGTGCTGAGAAAGTTCCAACAATAGCTTGAAAACATCAACGGTCTTTGTTTGGTCTTCAATTTCGCAATTTATTCTTTAATATTTTTATCCCCAAAGTGATATTAGTCAGAAAAGTTTATCATCTAGGAATGATATAGCAACCTTTTGGGGCTTGCAGGTTAAAAGCTAAAACTACAAGTTATTAATTGATATTTATTAAAAATCAATTTTAGGGAGTTGTACCTAGGTTAAAATTTAGAGGGAAATGGTTTAAAAAGAACACTTACCCAACTGTTAGTGATTGTTTATCTTTTAATGAGTGATAGAGTAATTATCGTAAGAAAGATTTAATGAAAGACAAATCTATTTACTAACATTAAGTTACTTACAATGAGTGATCCTGACAGGCACTTGAGGGCCCCGATGCTCATTGCAAGCCACTTCCCCTCTCTATTCCTAGATAATGTACCCTAATGCTCCCAATAAAAGAACTAAAGAGAAGACAAAATCAATACCATAAAATACTTCTTGTAAACCATTAAATCATGAAAGTCATTAACGACAAGTACTGGAGCATAAAAAATAATAACACATCCTATACAAGGATCCAAACTGTCCATCCCATATTGGACATCTCAATAAACCAATTACCAAATCCACATAGTGCATCATATCACAAAATCAAATGATCATCAAAAGCATCAAGTATCTCTCTCCAAACATGGAGTAAAACACAATCCACAAAGGTCACCATTTAGACCATAGAATCATCATAATAGTAGAAACAAGGTGACCAAGTTAATTAAGACTCAACATAATAATGGTTGTCACCTTTTTGAGGTCAAATAACATCATGATTGGGGACTCAGAGAACACATAACATAGGCCACAGATGCACACAAAGTGACACATGACCAATCATGATATAAAGAGGTTATGAACTCTCCACAACTTAAACCCCCAAGCATATTAGTAAAATTCATAAAACACTTCAAGTCGCAAAAGACAAAACCCACCTAGGACATCAATCTATCCAACTAACCTTATTCAACAAGGCCAAATAAAATAAAACCCCAATTAGAAAATATTGTGTTATTAAATTCACCCACATCAAAAATCCATCAAAAGTAAATCAAACATTTAAAAAATTTGATTTTATAAATTAATTTATAATTTTTGTTATATAAATTAATTTATTAAGTATAATTACTAATTAACAATATAATTAAATTTTAATAAAAATCAATAAAATAAACCTCTATAAATTAATTTATAAAAACCTTAGTGCAATGCACGAGCCCCAAATAGCCATAGAGTGGTCCAAAAACATTCAATTCGCTGGTGTGGTTGTATGTACTGATCAGAGGGTCTTCTTAATTAACATTTCAGAGTAAAGCATACTATTACCAAGATCGTGAATCAACCAGATAAAAAAAGACACAAGCTAAAAACAACACCATCCAACACAGAAAATGCAGCGCAACTTCTAATAAGGCTGTCCCAAATTGAGAGAGAGTAGGGAAGCAAAAAACAAGTCAAGATCATGGTGGTAATGAACTTTGCGCGAAAATGAAGAAGATTCGGATACAGCAAAAAATTGCATTGTAGAGAAGGTAGGTTAATGTAGGGCTTTTGCAACATAAGTTAAATTATGCAAAAGCCTCTGATCGAGCACTTGTGAACTCCTCTAGAAACTCTGTAGCTCTTGATTCGATCCCGCTGTTTAATGGCTCAGATAAGAAGTTTTCCGGTTATTGCTTCAAGTGTTGGCTATACGGCCATAAACAAAATGATTGCAGGCAAACAGATGTGCACAAACCGCACCCTTCCTATGATCATCTCAAGGACTTTATTGCTAAACAAAAGGCAAAAAGCCTATGGGAATCTCAGAAAAATGAGACATCATTGATTAGGGTTTCGGGCTCCACTTCAAAAATTATGGTGGAAGATAGGAATCTGACATAGAGCAAGAAACCAATGCATACAATTTTCTCAGTCCAATCTCTGGACAGACAAATAGATTTCTTTGCCAAGACTAAGTATGTTGGAATTCGGAAGCTACGCTGCAGGACCGCTAGGGCTTTTATACTTGAACACAAACCAGTTTGTGTTTCCAATGAACCCCAATTTGCTATGGGGGAAGGCAGGGTTATAACTGCCAAGGCACCTCCCGCATGCAATTCAACTCAAACAATGGCTTGGAAAACTATAAAAAGCAAAAATAAGGTTAAGAGGTATGCTCCAGCTCCTAGCAATTACTGCATTTCTTTAAAAAACTCTTTTGATGTGCTTAAAAATGAGGATAAACGCTCAGATGTTTACACTCCCCCGCACAAAAGGATTAGGTGTATAAAATATCAGGGCCCTAGGATTCAGATTCACAAGGATGATGCCGTATCCCATCCCAAATTCAAGAAACCCTACCCTAATCTAGTCAAAAACCCATCCTTCTCTACGGGGAAATCTAGAAAAGTTGTTTCTTCCGAAATCTACAGCCCTCCACATCGTAGAAGGTTGGAGAGGCCCTCATCATTCATAGAACATTTAGATCTGAATTATCCAAGGGCTTAATTATGTTCTTCATCATAATGTTTTCCAAAATTCCTCTTATACACCTCCTCATAGGCATTGTAACGATCTGAAAAAAGGCAATGCAAAGTATGGTATGCACTATGATAATCTTATCTTAGATATTGATGCTATTGTCAAAAATCAGAAATACCTTGCAAAAATAGGTTTACTATGCATCTGGAACGGTACAGGGGTCTCTATTAATGATATAGTTGCAGGGTTAACATCACTACTTCTCGGGGAGGTAAGTATATCCCGACTCTTGGAAAAATTCATTTATATTGATTGCAAGAATATTAATATTAAAAACAACATTATGGAAAAGAAGTGCATTAAATATAGAAATATTCCTTTCTCTTTGTTTGATTGGATCCCTCTATTCAATCCCATGTATCTAAAAAAATTTAAAGTTGAAAAAGTTGTTTCTATAAAAAATATACCATTGGAATTAACTAGTCAGGATTTATTCTGCAATATAGGTAATAAGATTGGTAGATTTATTAGAACTGCTGAAACAACAAGTAAACATGTAGATAAGATAATCATTGTAGAAATGGATTATCACCAAAAATACATCTCTCCTATACAATTAAGTTTTAACTCTAACTCTATTATAGTTAATCCAATTATCTTAGAGGATTATATCAAAATTAACAAAGCTACTCATATAGAACAAAAAACCACTAATCTGCTAAATCGGTCTAGCAATGATTATGAAATTCACTTTTGTAATGACAAGGGAGGATTCAACGTATCTGCCTCCAAAAATCATAATTTAGATAGACCTTCATCCCCACATAAACCAATGGATAAAGATGAAGGTCATTTCAATTTAATAAACTATTTCTCTCAGGAGATTAAGGACAATTCCTCTACTCCCAGGGGCTTGGAAACGGGAAATTTGAACATTTTTAGTAAGCCTATTGTGACAGAGGATACAAAAACTTGTTTCCTAGGAAGAGTTGAAAATATAATAGTATCTTCCCCACCTCGGTCACCTATTTCCACTAAAAAATCACCGCATATGGAAAACAACAGAACTACAACGGAACAGCCACTAAAATAACATAAATCAAAAACTGTAAACATAGCTGATAACAGTATGCTTAGCCCAATTAAGAACTGTATTTTATATGATGAAATAGATCAGATAGAGACTAATAGTAAGAATGTTAAAAGTGACAAAGACTTACAGGGGATGGATTTATTAGCAGACCAATCTTTGAACCCTGAAGGCTCAAATTCAGCAGTAGCAAAAGAATCTGAAGAAAAATGTAAAGAGGAAGTTAACCAAATCATAAAGCACCTAGGAGAATCTCTCACAGAGGATTTAATGAAATTGTTCATGGATGAAATTTTTGATCTAGATGAATTAAAATATCAGAAAGAAACACTAATTAGACTTATCCAGAATTGTACTTCAAATGAGAAAGAGGATGAGAATAATGGGACAATGCATTTAGAGATCTCAGATAAGGTCTTATCGAATAATGGTGATATGCCACCAGGAGGCTTTGATATAGATTTTAAAGATAAAGGGAAGGATAGCCAAAGTCCAAAAAAAGATCATATAATTTCAACACAAAATGAAAGCTTAAGTAAAGATAGATCCAGGAATGAGGCTCACTGTCAGATTACAAGTGATATTGAATTACTGCACAAGGGGAAGGAACCAGCAACCTCAATCCCGATAGAGATAGAATCTCTTAATGTGGTCATATCAGAAAATCTAGAAGAGGTAATTGAAATCTATGGTAAAGAAATTATAGATAGCGATGAGCTCCAAATACAAATAGAACCTGAATAAAAGAGTGTAGAGCAGCAGGACAATATCATCAATCTTGTTGGAAACATACCAACGGTTAAAGATTCCATTGAAGGCCTCTTTGGTATAACTAACAAGAATAGACATTTGGGCATAGCAATGAATAGAGAAATCCTAAGTACACCTAATATCAACAGGATTAAAAATAAGAGAGGGAGAAAGTCAGTTGTTGAACTCAGATCCATAGATGGTAATTTAGGTAATCAAAAAAAGATAGTCGATATTCTACACATAGGGAAGGGGAAGTGCCTTCCCCAGGAACAATGAAAGTCACTACTTGGAATATTAGGGGATTAAATGCCCCTAACAAGCAGAGATTAATTAAAAGATACTTAAAAAATTTTGAATCCAAAATTATTTTATTATAGGAAACTAAACTTAATAAAGAAGAGAGTTCCAAGTTTAGCAAAAAATTAGGCATATGGAAAGCAGAGTTTGCAACCTCAATAGGTTTTTCTGGAGGGTTAGCCGTATTGTGGGACCCTAGGAAGGTTGCAACCACACCTTTATCCAATAACACTAACTGGATGGCTCTAGAAATTAAAAGTCTAAAATCTAATTTAAAATTTAACTTAATTAACGTATATGGGCCCATACCTAATGAAGATAAGAGGAGAGTCTAGCAGGAAATCCACCTCTTTTTATCTGAAAGATCAGACCCCCTCTTCTTTATTGGAGGGGATTTCAATGCCATTTTAGATCCAGAAGAGAAATATGGGGGTTCTCAATATATATTGCAAGCTCATAAAGATTTTAGCAAATGGACAACAGACAATCATGTAATCAGTATCAACATAATTAATGACATTTATACATGGAATAACAGAAGAGAAGGTTTTAGTCATATAGCAGAAAAATTGGATAGATTCTTTATTAAGACAAATTCTGATAACTTTAATCAGTTATACAATGCGGAGATCCTTCCAGAAGCAGGGTCTAACCATTTCCCGGTTAGGCTTACTATTACAGAAGATTCCAAACCAGCTAGAAACCCTTTCAAATTTGAGTTTATGTGGTTCCAAAAACCAGAATTTATAAATCTCTTAGAGGAATGGTGGAAACAAATTACGATAAAAGGATCTAAAATGTACTGTTTAACAGCAAAATTAAAAATTATTAAAAATAAAGCATTAGAATGGAATAAGAGCAATTTTAATAATATCTTCGAAGAAAAAGTTAAGTTAGAACAAGAAATAGCTGACCTCAACAATTTAGTAATAGAACAAGGTATGAACGAACTTAGCTATCACAGAGAAAAGGAATTAATGGCTAAATACAATGATATCCTCTTTAAAGAAGATATTTTCTGGAAGCAAAAATCAAGGGAATCTTGGCTAAAGGAGGGAGACAACAATACTAAATTCTTCCATAACACCACTAAGTGTAAAAGAAGCATCAATAGAATAGCTAAAATTAAGTCCAGTGATGGACATATAAATGAAGACCCTAAGCAGATATCTAATGTTCTTACGAATTTCTATCAGTCCCTTCTCAATGTTACAGAAGCATCTGATCTTACAGCGCAAAATGAACTGCTTAAAGCTATTCCTAAGTTGATTATGGAATCCGACAATAAGATGATAAATAACAAGTTATCCCTCGAGGAAGTCAGAGTAGTGGTGTTCCAAATCCACTCGGATAAAGCCCCGGGCCCTGATGGGTTTCAAGTAGGCTTTTTCCAAAATTGTTGGCATTTTATTGGGGAAGAGGTATGGCAAGCAGTGGAAGCAACTAGGAATTCGGGTTCTCTGTTACATGAAATCAACAATACCATTTTTACTTTAATCCCAAACAAAAATGAGAGTATGGACCCAGGGGATTTCAGACCTATATCCCTTTGTAATACTATATACAAGATCCTTTCTAAATGCTTAGCGAATAGACTTAAAACACTTCTTCCCAATATAATCTCGGAAGAACAGACAGGTTTTGTTGCAAATAGATCGATCCTAGATGGAATAATTATAGCACAAGAAATAGTCCATATTGCTCAATTGACAAAGGTTCCAATTATGCTTATGAAAATAGACATCCAAAAAGCATATGACAAAGTAGATTGGAGATTCCTTTGCAAATGGATGGAAGCCTTCGAATTCTCTAAACAATGGATCAATCTTATTTTTAATTGTATTTCAACCCCTAAAATATCAATTCTCATTAATGGTACTCTAGAAGGGTTCTTTAGTATTTCCAGAGGCATTAGGCAAGGAGACCCACTGTCCCCTTTCCTCTATGTTATTATGGCAGAAGAGTTAGCAAGATCTATAAAAAAGAGACATATGGAAGGTAAAATCTCAGGTCTGCAGGCCTCGGAAAACATTCCAAATATTACACACCAATAGTTCGCAGATGATACGATTTTACCTGGCCAAGCCAACAATCAAGAAGCTAGAGCATTTAGAGATATCTTAACCATTTACATGAAAGCCTCAGGTCAGCGGGTCAACCCCTCTAAATTAGAAATTTTCTTCATTAATACCTCTCCGAAAGTAGAAAGGGAGATTTGTAAGATGATGGGATATAAAATTGGCAAATTCCCATGCAAATATTTGGGCATTGACCTGGATAAAGGTCTCCTATCTTCCAAGCTTTGGCAACAAGTGCTTACCAAATTATAAAATAAGAAGAGCTCTTGGAAAGGAAGATGGCTAACAAAAGCAGGTAGGGCAACTATGATCAAATCGGTCCTTTCCGCCATTCCCATGTATCAAATGTCAGTTCTCCCCCTACCGACTAGTATCAAAAAGAACTTAGACAAAATGTTTAGAGAATTTTATTGGCAAGGCCCATCAAAAGACAAAAAAATTGCCCTTATTAAATGTGATACCTTATGTAAACCAATATCTAAGGGAGGCCTTGGCATTAAAAATATTCTATGGCAAAACCAAGCCCTAGGAGCTAAACTTATCTGGAGAATGTACAAGGAACCTAGTTGCAAATGGGTGTCAATATTATTACATAAATATATTCCCGATGCGGACCCCATCAACATCTTCAGGACTCACTCACATGTTAAAGGCTCTAGGATATAGAATTTTATTAAAGAATATAGAGGGATTATTAGCAAATATTTATCTTGGGACATAGGTGTAGGGGATCAAGCCCTATTCTGGGACGATTCATGAGCAGGTCTCACTCCCCTTAGCAAACTGGGTTTTTCCCTGGATTTTATGGAAGAATGTAAAAAATTCAAAGGCGTCCATCTCAAGGATTACCTCTGTAAGAAAGGAGTTAATAAATGGAGTGATTTAGAGGAAATAGATTCTGTATGGCATGAGAAGCAAAAAATTTGACAGTTATGGAAAATAGAGAAGTACCACTTAAAACTAGATCAGATATACTAATCTGGGTAGGATCAAATAATGGCAACTATTCCATTAAGGAGGGTTATAATTCCATTATTCAGGAGCAGAAGATGGACAATATAGATATACCTCTGAACCTATGCTGGAATAAATCATGTCTCCCTAAAGCGGGTATGTTTCTATGGGCTGCCTTGCAAAATAAAATTCTGACAGCAGATAGATTTAATAAATTGGGTTTTGAAGGGCTGTCTAGATGCCCCCTGTGTGAGACTCATTCTGAGGATGTTAATCACATTCTCCTTAATTGTCCATACTCCCAAAAGTGTTGGAATTAGCTCCACCAATGTTTAGGCTGGAAGTCTGCTCTCCACTCTAATCTTTTAAGCAACCTTAAAGCATGGCAATCACTGTATAAAGATAATCTATATAAGGATATATGGACCATCTCTCCATCATTAGTAGTTTGGGAAATCTAGAAAGAAAGAAATAGAAGGATTTTCAAAGATCAAAAACTATCATGGAGTTCAATCACAATCAAAATAGAAGCATCAATAGTAGAAAATATTAACAGCAAACTTAGAGACAAGCTAAGCTATGAAGAGTCATTCAAGAGCTGGGATAACAAAATCAGATCTAAATGGCCAAAATTAGATATTCCTCCCTTATATGGTAAAGGGGGGGCCCAAAATGAAGGCTGACAGAGCCTCGTGTAAATGGATCCCTCTGAAAGAGGGCTGGTATAAACTTAACTTTGATGGAGCATCAAGAGGAAACCCCGGGGTAAGCAGGTATTGGGGGGATTATTCGAAAGTGGAAGTCAGAAGTCATCACTAAGTTTTCCAGACCCATTAATCCTAACCACGGAATAACATGGTGGAATGTATAGCGACATTAGAAGGCCTAAAATTATGCAGGAGTGTTAACCTATTTAAAGTAATAATCGAAGGAGATTCTCAAATTATTATCAACGCCATCCGAACCAAAAAAAAACTCCTAATTCGACCCTTAACTCAAAAATAGAAGAGATTAATCAAGTTACCGAGAGTATTTCAAAATATGAAATCAGACATACATATAGAGAAGGTAATACAGAGGCAGATATGTTAGCGAATCTAGGAGCTAACAGAGTTTTAACTATGGATCTGTATATCCAAAATATTCCTTAGGTCTATATTTTAATGAGGTTTTATATTTGATTAGCCCCATTTGTAGTATACTTCTAAAAGGATAGTATAAATATGCTTCTACTAACCATTAGAGATCTAGTAGCTACACGGTGGCCAATGTAGATAATAGAAGGATATTTATTTATAAGATATCAAATTTGGCTTTAAGCACATGTACAAGTATTAGTCTTTTTTCCTTTTTAGTTCCAAGTATCTTATAATGATTATTGTTCTTAGTCTCGATGCAATGATCACTAAACTCAGCTCTGTAATGATGACAGGGAAGGGCTAGGGAATCAGAGCAAGGTACTCGAGGTACCTCCAACTTTGTTAATATATTCTATGTCACATGATCCTTTTATTTAGGATTTGTCATCAGGTATTGATAGTTTGCTGGGCCACCCTTACCTTTTACAGTAATAAGGAGAAATGATTTTTATATATAAATGTACCAAGTATATTTGGTTTCTTGACCGTAGCAGATTGATAGGTATTAGTGTTAAAAATAATATCAAGATATCTTGAGAACTTCTCTGAGGTTATCGATTATTGATATGAGAGATACTACTAGTAGTGCCTTAAGCTCAAGCATCATCTCATAGTCACGGGCTTTCATTATGAACCTATATAGAACCATGAATACAACCTTTATTAAATTATTAATACAACAAGTATTAAATTATTTGTAATGAGACACAGCCGAAGTTGGAAGCATACAAACACTTCATTGCACTATCTACATTCAAGCAACAATATTTTGGGGCTTTATCATTACCATCATAAGTTAGAAATAGCCTATGATGGTAATGATAGAACTGTCTGTTCATCCTCAATCATGATGACAAATTGAGGCCTAATACGCAGGAGACTGATTATAAGGTATTCAGTATTTTATAAGGAGTTTTTTCCCTCATGTAGAACAACGGATACTCCTTCAGCATTTTAAGACAAGGATAATCATAGAGGGTAATTATACTTAGAGATGGCTTACTATGGACTAGCTAGTATGGACAACACTATGGAATTGGGTCCTATCCAGAAAGTTCGGCTTGGACCTCTTTTATACTCAAACCTCTATTTATTTTTGCACATTAGCTAATCATGGAAACAATATTACTTACTTTTTACACCAAGAGTGATAGGGCAATGGTGTTTAGAGGAGCCATCCTTCCATAAAGATGGAACCAGATGTTTAATCCTACACCAGACGCTAGTAGGAGGGCTATTGAGCATTCTATAGGTGATCAACATTTCAATAATTGCTACACCTACAGAACTAATGGTGGTCTAATAGGGTAGTTTATAGCTTTGTCAACCTTTGCAGGAAGGGAGGAAAGAAGAGATAATCACTGTAGAAAAATAAATCTTTATAGAAGATCACTTGGGCGGATTAGAAAACATGGTTCATTGTATAGACTATAACCTCACTATTCCTCATCTGAAACTAACCATGCAAACAAACATAGAAGATTTGGACAAGATCCCACAATCGAAAAGAGTAGCACTAATGACGTTCAAGGATGAAGAGTGTTTTGACAAACACTGACCTGGCATGGCTAGGAACATTGAATTTCTATTTAGAGTTGTGTTGGAGGAAAAAATGGAATCAAAATGGCTTCTAGACTACTGGAGGGATGAAGGATTTGATATCTCGGATTACCTCAATAGTACTGAGCCATCAAACTTACATATCATGGCACCAGAGGTGCCGAGGCACACTAGGAGAAGCATCAAAGCAGAGGAGGAGATAGAGTGCATCGTGGTGATGATCAAAACCAATAATGAATGGAACCTCATAGCAGTACAGAAGAGAAGCGACGAATGGGAACTGCAAGAGGGTCTGTTAGTTGATGTTCTTATAGTATACATACTTTATATTCTGTCTAGCTAGGTAAGATAAAACTCAATGAAGGATGAACACTACTAGTTTCCTTTTGTTAGATAGCCTCATACTATAATAGGACTAAAAGACTTATTGGAGTTATGCTGTAATTTTCAGACGGTATGCTTCTTTGATATCATGTAAATATATATATAATGATGTACTTATCTGGTTGGGTGACTATGTAATGTGAAGATAGATGTTAATATCTCTGTGTTACCTTCCGTGAAGTCTTCCTCATCCGAGGTGGGTATTCTCCTTCATTAATGGGATTATATAGGTAACATCGAGATAAGTTTTGAGGATAGCTAGTGAATTCATTAAGCATCTCATTAAAGCTTGGTCTTTGTTTTCTCTTTGGATTGTGGAAGGTATAGAAGAGTAACTTCCTTATGTTTAGGCAGAAGCAATGACAGTATAAAGGCTATATTTATAACAGACTACAGTTGCAGAGCCTGGTCTTTCTTTTTTCAATTTTCTAATATTCAGAGCAATCTAGTATATAGGTTGCTCTGTTATTAGGATCAAGATACATACATACATACATACATACATATACTATATATATATATATATATATATATATATATAATATATATATATATATATATATATATATATATATATATATATCTATATATGTATATATATATATCTATATATGTATATACATATATATATCTATATATGTATATACATATATATATCTATATATGTATATACTATATATATATCTATATATGTATATACAATATATATATCTATTATATGTATATACATATATAGATATTTA